>ML350002.1:0-134377 GCA_005239505.1 Nicotiana paniculata | reverse complement strand
ATTAATTTCAAACAATCTAAAGCATGCATGACTAATTACACTTCAGGAGAGTAAGTATTCAAGGAAATAATGTGAAGCCTAAACTAAGCTCTAGAGTCAATTAAGTGATAGAATCAGAGATTAGCTCTATATATTGATTTCTAAGATAACAAACAACAACAGATGAAGAAAACAAGTTATGAAAGAACATGTGAAAACCTAGACTAATTAGCTTAGGGACTCATCAGTAAAACTAGAGTCAACCTAAATAACTACTTTAATTAGACCTAAACAGGCAGGTTTAGACTAGTGTCGATTAATTAACACATAAACTATACAAAAATAAAAAATCAGACAAAAAGGGAATCTGGAAAACCTAGATTATAAACATTAATTATGACATGCAAGAATTAATAACTAAACCTAGAATGAGATTCAAAACCGTATGAAATTCAAGGCAACATTTAACCTCAAAGAAAGGAAAATACAAACAGAAATTGAAAATTTGAAAATCTAAGAACCTACCAATTTTAGGTTTGTATTCAAACGAGAAAAAATAAAAAGGAAAGTGAAGTTTCAGGGGATACCGGTTAATGGGAAAAGCTTGGCAGGATTCCGGTAGGGTTTGGAAATGATTCAAACTAACATGAATCGATTTCTCTTATCAAGAGAAATCGACTCATGTGGGTTTGAGCCAAAGGTACGTTTGAAATCGTCCAGAACATAGGTTTTAGGATTTTCCATTTTTCAGATCTGAAATCGGTCGAGTTTGGGAGGTTTTTTGGGGAAAGTAATGGGAGGTGATGATTCAAGGGGAGAAGAAGGTGGTCTGGTATGAGTTTGGGTCGATTTGGAGTTGGTCCTCCACCGGTAGGTGATTTTCGGACGGCGGAAAACGGCTAGGTTTTCTTTTGAGAGAGAGCAGAGTGAGAGTGAGACGGATTTAGGGTTTTGGGGGGTGGGGGGGGGGTTAGAATTTTGGCAAACTGAGGGTAGGGGGGACGTTTGGCAGATTTATATTAATTAGGTGATCAGTTCCCAGCCGTTAGATCTGGGAAGATCAACGGCTGGGATTAGGCCAGCCTTAGACGAGGTCATTTTGGGAGAGGGGTTTGGACGGCTGTGAGGAAGCTTGGGTTGGATACGTTTGGGTAGTGGAAAAACAAGACTTTGGCCTGGGTAATCTGGCCCAAGTCCGATTTTAGTCCCCCTTTTTTAAATACTTAGGTTAATTAGTCACCTAAATAAATTCTAATAATGTACTAATTAGTCTTAAACTAATTTCATCTAATTATATGTGAATTAACGAGTTAATTAAGAGTAAAACAATTATTTTAATACCCATAATTATTTAAGAACAAATTTCGTAATTTTATTAGAAAAAAATGATTACATTATGCAACTAATTATCAAAACACCAATTATGTCAAATAGTGAAAGTTTTAAAAGTTTTTGTTGTTATTTATCACTTTATAATTTTTTTAAAAGATGAGCTGTGCCCAAGCAAATCACATGCTCACAGCGGCTTGAGCAGATTGTTGAGTGATGTGGCCGTAGAGCCATATTGATATGGATATATGGATAGGGTTTCACGCTGAAACAGTTATATTGATATTTAGGTGATGCGTATGCCAGGCGCGACATTGGGCTACGATGTTCTGATTTGAGTCTACGTGTGCACTAGGCCCCACGATTTGAGTTATGTGATTATGATTAGCGCTTAGGTAAGATACGCCCCTGCGGGGTCTGACATACCAGTAGTAGGTGCATGCACATTGTTATATACACGTGCTCAATTATGGGAAGCTATGTCAGGCACCCCTAAGTGCTAAGAGTGATTATTTTTATGGATCCACGGTTATGAAACGAGCTTCTGAACCATGCACTTGGAGTGCGCTAAGATTGTGTCTTAACGAATTCACCGTGAAACTGATTACTTGACATGTATATTTGGCATGTAGGCATAGAGATGTATCTTACTCATGCTAGATAATGAGATAACATCTGATTACTTGACATGTATATTTAGTATGTAGGCATAGAGATGTACCTACTTCATGCTAGACAGTGACATGACATTTGATTACTTGATAAGTATATTTGACATGTAGGCATACAAGATGAATTTTTCCTCTTGCTAATTGGTAAATGAGAAGTCTTATCTGATGATGCAAATTGGGAAGAACACAATTCTTTTGATAAACTCATGTTTAATTGATTTCAGTGGTACGATTTAGAATGGGACGGTTATATTTGAAAAGGATTCATATATTCCCTGTATCAGTGAACGAGCTGGGCATTATATCTCCTGAGTTATATATAACTTTATTGTCTTCACTATACTGTTATGAACTGTTATTGGTTATTGATGTTTGACTCTGATTTACTTCCGAGCTCGTCACTGCTTTCAACATAAGGTTAGGTTTATTATTTATTGAGTACATGGGCTCGGTTGTACCATACTATACTTCTATACCTTGCGTGCAGATCTTGGAGCTGATGTCGTTGTGTATGGAGAGAGTACCTGCATTGCATTTATAGCTTACACTTGTCCTTGGTAGCTCTATATTTTGAAATCTATTTATGTATAATTAAAGCAAATGATGTATTTATTTTATACCAGCTTTGTAAATTCTAAGTTTTAAAAGCTAATGATTTGTAATATCAATCCTTGGGAGATGTTATAGAAAAAAAGTTATTTTATGAATTGACTCCTATGTTTCTTATTTCAGATGTGTTGACTGTTAATTGGCTTACCTAGGGGGTTGGGTTAGGTGCCATTACGACTAGCCGGATTTTGGGTCGTGACAAACTGGTATCAGAACTCTAGGTCCATAGGTTCTACGAGTCATGAGTAAGTGTCTAGTAGTGTCTTGCGGATCAGTATGATGACATTCATATCTATCTTCAAGAGGCTACAAGACATCTAGGATAAACTTCCCATTGTGTGAATCTTGAGGCCAGGTTCAGATCACTTCTTGGGCTCGGTGGTTTCAATTGTGTGAGTATGTGCTTTTGGACTTATACGTACGGTAGCGTCCCTAGAAGTGGGATTTAAGGCTGAGTGAGTGGTTGGATGGCTATATGAGGAGTTGATGTGTCTGCGGGATATGTTTACATGGCTTGAATGTGACGAGAAAGATATTCTTGGGATATGAGAAGCAATATTGGGTGCTTGATTTCTGTGTTGATGTGTTGTACAGTCTTGAGTTATGAATGTCTTAGGGATCTTCCAGTTGTTCGTTTGTGGAATGAAGCGTGTTCATGTCTTGATGACAAGTTTAGACTCGAGAGGATTCAACGATTACATAGTGTTTGTGGCCATGAAAAGCATAGAGAGATGCCAATTTGAGGCTAAGCAGGTGGGTTATTTTCTGCGAGATGTTCTTAGGATGTGTTATCCGTATAATGTTTGTGTGGTGAGTTTCTTTCTACCAGTGGATTATATGTGTTAGAATTTGAGCTTGGATTGCTTCGGGAAGTTGTATTAACAACCACAAGGATTTATGTGGGTGTTGTCACAACCCAAACCATAGGGCCGCGACGGGCACCTGGTGCCTTACACAACCGAGTACCAATGTAACATATCTTTATTATCATACCATCATGGGTAAGTGGGACAGAAGGGACGTTATGAGATAACGGAAATAAAATATAAGGGAATACTAGACATAGGACGACCCAAAATGATATGGAAACTTATACATGTGACATACGGGCCTATAAGTCCGACATGATTATTTGTATACTCAAAACGTAGGCCAATAAGGCCATAAAAGTATCCATATACATGGCATTTGTCTACAAGCCTCAAAGATTAAATAAATGTCATAAAGGTCGCGACAGGGCCCCCCCATATCAATCAATACATATACAAATCATACTGACCAAATAGGAAACTCCGGAGCAAGTGGAGTGCACAAACACTTTTCGCTGAGCTGATAGCCTACTAGGAGAACTCTCAACCTATCTATTGGGACCTGTGGGCATGAAACGTAGCATCCCCAGGCAAATTGGATGTCAGTACAAATAAATTACCGAGTATGTAAGGCATGAAAAGAAGTTTATATAAGACATGAAAGAACATGGAATAAAGAATTCAACCTGTAAGACTAAAGAACTCCGTGAATCATGAAACATTTATAATGTCATGCGTATGTGTATAAATGGCATACCATGCATATGTATATGCGTACATAACATCATCAAGCCTCTGAGGGCATCCCATCATATCATCTCAGCCTCTATGAACTAAATCATAGAAGTGTACCAGTTGATCAGGTGGTGGTGCGTATATAACACCATAACCTTTCCCCATACCCCATATATATATACTATACGCGTATATAACTCCATCTGGTTATCGGTCAGTATACATGTATAAATGGATGAAGTTCATAATGAAGTAAGTCAATAATATCTCTCAAAATATCATGAGACCCATGAACAGACAATACGAAAGCAGGACATATGGGGAATCCAAAACATAGGAACCCTAGTACTTCTATGAATAGAGTCATTTATGAAAGTTCCGTGTTTGCACGTTTCGTTTGTATCATATGGATCATACCAAAAGGAAATAATGGATAACTTTATCATACCTCAAGTCGTTAATGCAACTGAACAACAAGCTTATGACAACTTGTGCACCAACCCTATAACAAAGAAATACGTGTACAACGTAGATGGAGGTGGTATATCACGTATCTTAAGTGATAACTCGATTCTAAAATAAAATGGGCAGCATTTCCCCTGATTTAACTGCTCCCTCAGGCATACTATAGGCAGGATACAAACACAATACAATCAGCGACTCAAAACAACCCAACTAAAATCTAGGACCTTCAATAGAACAAAATCCCCAAATATACCACAACACACCCAATCAATAAGTTATCAGTTAACTTGAAATTGCAACGACGAGTGACCAGCCTAGTACCCTACCACATGTGGAATTTCTCCACGCCCCTTCATCCTTTCAAACTCCATAAATCTGCAGCACAATAGGCCAACACGGGTGGACTACAAAATAGTCCACTAAAAGTGAAATAAATCAAACTAACGACTTCCAATCACCGTCCTGTGAGTTCTAACTATTAGGAAACGAATTTATCAACCTTCTTTGATATATAAAAGCTTAAATACAGAAATTAGATGTTTTCTTAACTATGCAGTACCCTCCAAAACTCAAACTAAAAATAAAAAGACAGGCAACATAGCGATACTTATGTCGTAGGGATCATTTTAATACTATCGCTACTTGAATTCGTGCCCCGGATGATAATCTTGCTGGAAACCCCTGTGCAGATGTTGAGGGTGAGTTTAGGGGTGTTATTTAGTCTTGCTCTCTGGAAGAATGGAGAAAGAGACGAGATAAGGTATGTAATCCCTTCTGTTTTAAAAAGTCAAAAAGGTGCTACTTGGCACCCTATCATTGGATCTTCTTCATAGGCTTATATTTTTTTATCATGATGTCGTATGAACAAACTGTTAAGAGTTTTGGAAAGTACATTCTAATAACTTCAATTTGGTATATAATATGTCCCCAAAAGACCCCATATAGCACACTAAATGTATTTCTCAAAAAGCTCCGTTACAAGGCAATTTATTAGTCGGGTTTTCCACAACTTAAATCCGAGTTTCCCAAACTTTATGTTTTCTATCCAACCATCATATATAGTCATATTATGACTTTAAAACTATTTAAATCATGATTAACAAGTCTCATATTCATTATACGTCACCTTAGAACGCATATGGTGTAACAATTTCCCTCCCCCTAGAAACATTCATCCTCGAATGTTAAACTTCTAGAGGTCTATAGAAATTTTGGCAGTCTCCTCTATAACGGTACTACTACCAGCCTGTTAGACAGAAAAGCCAACAACACAAAGCCACACAGAGCCACAATCATCAATAACGCCAATGGCCTCACACGACCAATGATAATAACTAACATAAGAATCAAGTACCTTATACGTACCTAAAGGGTGTGATTTCTCAGTACGATCCCCCTCCGGAAGAGGAAACAAATGAGAATACCTAGACTTCATGTCTTCTTCATCTTCCTAAGTCATCTCCTTCACATTCTTGTTCCTCCAAAGTACTTTAAATAAAGTTGCGTCCTTAGTTCTCAATCTCCGAACATGTCTATCTAGTATGCAATTGGAGCTTCCTCATATGATAGCTGCTATGTGACCTAAACATTGTCAACTGGAACAACTCTAGAAGGGTCTCCAATACATTTGTGGAGCATAGATACGTAAAAAATTGGATATGCTGACTCCAAGTTGGAAGGGAAGTCTAACTCATATGCTACATGGCCTACTCTGTGATGATCTTATAAGGTCCAATGTACCGAGGGCTAAGCTTTCCTTTATTACCGGATCTCATAACGCCTTTCATCGGTGATACCTTAAGGAATACCCTGTCATCTACCTGAAACTCCAAGTATCGTCATCGATTATCTGCACAGGACTTCTGATGGCTCTAAGTTGGTAATAGCCTTTCCCGTATAAGATTAATCTTCTCAACTACCCGTTGTACCAACTAGGGTCCTACTAACTTAGTTTCCCCAACCTTTAACAATCCGATAGGTGACCAACACTTTCGTTCGTAAAGAGATTCATATGGATCCATGTAGATGCTTGACTGATAGCTATTTTTATATGCGAACTCAATAAGTGGAAGATGATCATCTCAGATACCCCTGAAGTCCATCACACAAGCCCGTGATATTCAATTTTATCACGATCCTCCTCCGGAAGATGATGTCTCGTTAGAAAATTGGCCGATTTTGTAAGTTTATCAACAATAACCCATATAGAATAAAACTTATGCTGGGTACGAGGTACACCTATGATGAAATCCATATTAAGCACTTCCCATTTCAAAGTTGGAATCTCTATAGCCTGCAATAATCAACTAGGTTTCTGATGCTCAATCTTATCATGCTGACAATTAGGGCACTGGGCAACAAACTCTTCTATATCCTTCTTCATTTCACCCCACCAATATATTTCCCCGATATCATGATACATCTTTGTCACTCTTGGATGAATAGAATAACGAGAATAGTGCGCTTCTCCCATAACCTGCTGGCGCAACCTTGCCACATTGTGAAGCACAACCGACTTCAATATATGAGGACTCCATCTCCTGTAATCTCAAATGGTGTATTCTATTTTTGAAGGGATGTATCTCTGTAATGATCTACCACGGGATCCTCCTACTGGCATTCCTTCAATTTAGTTACTAAATGGGATGTTGCCGTGTCATGAATAGTAACTCTGGTATCACCTGAGTCCAGTAATCGAACTCCTAGACTAGATAGCTGATGAATCTCATGGGCTATTTCACTCTTATCTGGTTGTAAATATGGCAAGCTACCCATAGATCTACGGCTGAGGGCATCGGCTACTATATTCGCCTTCCCCGGATGGTATGAAATATCAACGTCATAGTCTTTCAGTAGCTCCAACCATCTCCCTTGGTGTAAATTAAACTCATTTTTTCTTGAAGATATATTGAAGGCTCTTATGATCCATTTACATATCAACATGAATTCCATACAAATAGTGCATGAATCATCGCGGCTAACTCTAAATCGTGGGTCGGTTAATTCTTCTCGTACTTTCTTAGTTGTCTTTAAACATAAATAATTACTTTTGATGGTGGTTCCCCCACTTGTTGCATGAATACATTGCTTATCTCATTGTACACAAATATTGGAATTTCCTGTAACTCATATGATCTCAACTATCATCTTTTGATTTTTTTCTTCCTGTTCATTAGCCACGATAGGTGCCACTTTCTTATGGAGTGCATACAATGTTGTTGTGAGACTATTGTTACAAGACCATTTCTTCTTTATGTCACTATGCTTAAGTTGAAGCCTTTTCCTTATTCCCCTAGATAGTCTTTCTTTGTAGTAATTAAGAGAGACCCTTTGACTCTTGTAAAGCTGGGAACTTATTACATCGTATAATCGAAAGAATTTTTGATGTTCTTACTTGCCTATCATTATCCTTAATTACTTACCTCCGCACCCTTGTGCTCGTAAGGTTGATTCTGAACTGAATTATTTGACTGTCTTCTTAGTGGTACCATTTTTTTTTTATTTTCGTGACACTTATACAGTACCTTTAACAACCCCAAATCCTACCTAAATATTTCTCAAGGATTACGATGTCATCATATTTGCAAGACTGAATTCCTTATGTTGGGTTTCACTATGTTTATCTTACACAACAGGGTGATTTGTCTGTCCTCTTGTTTAGCCATGACTACGCTCTTCCTGAATCAACTACTAATTACTCGTTAGTACCTTCTCATATCTATATTCTGTATAATCTCTCTTGAGTTATATCCTTTGTCTTAACTCACCCCGCACACTGGATCCTTATGTATCCAATGTTCATTTGCACTTATTTATCAATAACATCTATTGATGGAACCCTTACTGCCTCTCCCCATCATCATGCTTACATAATGTTTTGGAGTTGTATCATATCCGTAGGATCTGAATAAATGAAATATCCTTCCTTTCGCCTTTCTACCACATTCTTCCTTTACTATTCCATAGTTAACTGAGCCCGACTTAATACCATATGTCACGGCCCGAAATCCCACCGTCAGTCATGATGGCGTCTAACGTTGAACCCGCTAGACAAGCCAACATGTGCAGTTGAAATAACATGATAACACCGACTTAACAGAATAAGCTAAAAATAGTTCACAATTCTTAACAGCGGAAATAGATAATGTTTCAAAGCTATGTAAAGATAACATAATACAACGTTGCAATAATTCCCCAAAACCTCGAGTCACAAACTCACGAACTTTCTATAGGAGTGCTAAATACAAAGTCTGAAAAGAAATACATGACTTTATTGAGAACTAGAGAAAAGACAAAAAAAAATAAGGAACTAGGGAATGGAGAGCCGCCAAGGCCCACGAACGTCAGCGGTTTACATTGAAGCCTCAGGGGTGGACTGAAGGTGACTCCCTCAAAGCTGTCCACTAGGTCCGAGTGCGGGATCTGCACAACAATAAGATGTGTTGTGCATCATCAGTATAATCGACCCCATGTACTGAGTAAGTGCCGAGCCTAACCTCGGCCGAAGTAGTGACGAGGCTAGACTTGACAACAAATGTTAACCTGTCCTATTCTACAACATATATCGTGGAAAACAAAGCAAGGGGATAAATAAGGGGGTATGTGAGCAGACAAAGGGGGTAACAAGTGAGGTAGAGCAGTTAATTAAGTGCATAGGAGCATACAAGAAGACAATTTATAAGAAATATGCTAATGAAACAAATATAATGCCAGAAATATTAGAACTGACACGACATAACCCTTCGTGCTTTTACTCTCTTCCTCACGATGCAATGTATCATGTATGGCAATGTGAATCATGGCACGGCATCAACCTTTGTGATTTTAAATATAAATCATGGCACGACATCAACTTTCGTGCTTTTAAATATAAATCATGGCACGACATCACCCTTTGTGATTTTACTCTCTTCCTCACTATGCAATATATGATGTAATCAATGTAAATCATGGCACGACATCACCCTGCATGCTTTTACTCTCTTCCTCACTATGAAATATATGATGTGATCAATGTAAATCATGGCACGGCATCACCCTTCGTTCTTTACACTCTTCCTTACTAATGAAATGACAATTATCAAAATGGCAAGGAATGCAGCATAGTGGAATCACAATCATAATCACCCGACAAGGGGAGAAAATCGGTCATTATCATTACAAATTTCCCGGCCAGGGTCTCAGCTATAACCAACCTTTTCAAGTATATCCTTTACAGTTGGGTCCTCAATAGGACCATTACATCACAAGTTCATCAATGAGTATTTTCAACAACCATCAACTTCCAAGTAGAGATAAGTTCATATTATAATGAACATGGAAGCAATAATAAGATTTCTATCGACAATAGACTCACGGGCATGCTTGACACACAATGCATAGGTACTCGTCACCTCACCTATGCATTGAACATGATAAACACTTAACACATAGCATACAATACCTATTCCATCACCAAAGTTAGGCAAGACACTTACCTCGGGTCCAAAAATAGCAATCAAGCCTCTAACACCGCCTTTCCTTTTGAATTCAACTCCAGAACACCAATATCTAGACATAATTAACTTATTAACATCAATAATCACTCATTAATACAATCATATAGCCTAAATATACAATTCATAGCATTCTTCCAAAAATACCAAAATCCGACCCCGATCCTGCTTGGTCCAAACACGAGGCTCGGACCAAAACCTGATCACCCATACCCCTACGAGTTCAAATATGTGATTTGTTTTGAAATCTGACCCCAAATTGAAATTAACTTACCCAAAATCCCATAAACCCTACCTCTACCCAAATCCCACAATTTCTACTTTGTGTTCATGATTTTAGGCCTAGATTCTAGTGATTAGTTGATGAAAGTGAGAGGAAATGATAATAAGAACACTTACCTATGGAGCTATGGTGATGGAGGTCTTCAAATTTCGCCTAAGGAGAGGGGGAAGAAGTTGGGTTGAGAAAAGTGGTGAGAATCCCGCAATGCTTCTGTTTTTGACTATTAAAAATCACTTGGCAAAAATACCCTTCGCGTTCGCTGGCCTATGGCCGTGTTCGCGAATGGTTGACAATCCTGACCTACGCGTTCGTGAGCCTAGGGTTGCGTTCGTGAAGAACAACCTACCCAGCCCCCCAGACTAACACTATGCGTTCGCACCCCTGGGGACGCGTTCGCGCAGAAGCACTGTCCAGTGCTCTGCGTTCGCGTCTCCCTCTACGCGTTCGCGTAGAGTAAAAACCTAAGCCAAGATATTTAACCTTCGCGTTCGCGGGCCCTTGGCTGCGTTCGCAAAGGGTATTACACCAGACACATGCAAAACATAAAAAACACCAGATTTTTCTACTTTATACACCCCGTTAACTACCCGAAACTCATCCGAGCCCTCGGGACTCAGAACCAAGAACACATACGACGCCCAAATCATTATACGGACTTATTCAAGTACTGAAATCACCAAAAATCATCAAAATCAATGAATTGAACCTCAAAAATCATAGAATTTTCTTAAAACTTCATAAGGCTCAATTATTCCAATTTTGATCTGAAACACGCCATATTAAGCCCGTAAACTTTATAGATAACTCACATAACACATATTGAACCTGTTCCGGGCATCGGAACCATAATACGGGCCCGGTAACACATATTTCACATCAAAGTTAATTTTCAAAAGTCCTTCTTATTTTCAGAAAACAATTTTCTTTAAAAGTTCATTTCTCGGGGTTAGGACCTCGGAATTCGATTTCGGGCATACGCCCGAGTCCCATATTTTCCCACGGACCCTCCAGGACCGTCAAATCATGGGTCTGGGTCTGTTTACGACCAAAATTAACTTTATTCCATTAATTATAATAAATTCAACAGTTCAACACATTTCCACATAAAAACTTCCCGGCTATGCGCTCGGGCTGTGCATGCACATCGAGGTGAGATTAACGGAGGCTTTCGAGGCCTCGGAACATAGTTTTTGCTAAATTATACAAGATGACCTTTTGGGTCATCAAAATCTCCACCTCTAAAACAACAGTTCGTCCTTGAACGGACAAAGAAAAGTTCCTGAAATAGGGAAAATGTGGGGATATCGGCTTCGCATATCGGGCTCGGAGTCCCAAGTAGCTGCCTCAACAGGCTGACCTCTCCACTGAACATGAACCGAAGGATAACTCTTCGATATCAACTGTCACACCTACCGATCTAATATGGCTACCGACTCCTCCTCATAAGACAAATCCCTGTCCAACTGGGCACCACTGAAGTCAAGTACATGAGATGGGTCCGCAATGTACCTCCGGAGCATAGACACGTGAAATACCGGATGCACGACTGATAAACTCGGTGGCAAGGCAAGTCAGTAGGCCACCTCTCCTACCTTTTCCAGAATCCCAAATGGGCCAATGTACCTAGGGCTCAACTTGCCCTTCTTTCTGAATCTCATCACGCCCTTCATGGGCGACACCCGCAGAAATACCCGGTCGCCTATCATAAATGCCAAATCTCGAACTCTGTGATCCGCCTAAATCTTCTGCCTGGACTGAGCTGTACAAAGTCTATCCTGAATGATCATCACCTTGTCCAAGGCATCCTGGACTAACTCAAAACCCAACAATCTAGCCTCTCCCGGCTAAAACCATCCGACTGGAGACCGACACCGTCTACCATACAACGCCTCATACGGAGCCATCTGAATACTCGACTGATAGCTGTTGTTGTAGGAAAACCCAGCTAACGGAAAGAAATGGTCCCATGAACCTCCAAAGTCAATAACACAAGCTCACAACATATCCTCCAAAATCTGAATAGTACGCTCGGATTGTCCGTCCGTCTGAGGATGAAATGTGGTGCTCAAATAAATCTGGGTGCCCAACTCTCGCTGAAATACTCTCCAAAAATGGGAGGTAAACTGAGTACCTCGGTCTGATATAATTGATATGGTCACACCATGCAGTCTAACAATCTCTCTCATATAGATCCTTGCCAACTTCTCTGCTGAATACGAAACTGATACTGGAATGAAGTGCGCTGACTTGGTCAGCCTATCCACAACAACCCATATTGCATCAAACATCCTTTGAGTCTGTCGGAGTCTAACTAAAAAGTCCATGGTGATACGCTCCGACTTTCACTCGGGAAGCTGAATCTGCTACATCAAACCACCAGGTCTCTTGTGCTCGTACTTAACCTGCTGCCAATTCAAGCACCGAGCTACATAAGCTACAATATATTTCTTCATTCTACGCCACCAATAATGCTGCCGGAAAACCTGGTACATCTTTGCGGCGCCCGGATGAATGGTATATCGGGAACTGTGGGCCTCCTGTAGTATCAACTCACGAATACCATCCAAATCAGCTACACAAATCCTTCCTTGCATCCTCAAAACTCCCTCAACATCAACCTTAAGTTGCTTGGCATCTCTGTGCCTGACTCTATCTCTAAGAACACATAAATGGCGATCACTATACTGCCTTGCCCGAATACGATCATATACGGAAGATCGGGCTACGGTATGGGCCAAAACACTGCCAATCTCAGAAACCTCCAATCTCACAAATCGATTGGCTAACGCCTGAACATACAAAACAAGAGGTCGCTCTCTGACTGATAAATAGGCAAGACGACCCATACGAGCTGACTTCCGGCTCAAAGCATCGGCCACCACATTGGCCTTCCCTGGATGATAAAGAATGGTAATATCATAATCCTTCAGCAACTCTAACCATCTCCTCTGCCTCATGTTCAACTCCTTCTGTTTGAACAGATACTGTAAGCTCTTATGATCCGTGAACACCTCACATGGCACACCATACAAATAATGCCTCCAAATCATCAATGCATGCACAATAGCTGCTAACTCCAAGTCATGAACTGGATAGATCTTCTCATGGACCTTCAACTGACGAGAAACATAGGCTATAATCTTGCCATCATGCATCAACACTGCACCAAGCCCAACCCATGAAGCATTACAATACACGATATACGATCCTGAACCTGTGGGAAAAACCAACACTGGTGCTGTGGTCAAGGCTGTCTTGAGCTTCTGAAAGCTCGCCTCGCACTTATCAGACCACCTGAACTAGGCACTCTTCTGAGTCAAACTGGTCATCGGGGCTGCAATGGATGAAAATCCCTCAACAAACCGGCGATAATAACCTACTAAGACCAAGAAACTCCGGATCTCTGTAGCTGAGGTGGGTCTAGGCCAATCTTTGACTGCTGAAATCTTCTTGGGATCCACCTGAAAACCCTCTGACGATACCACATGGCCTAGAAATTCAACTGAACTCAACCAAAACTCACACTTGGGGAATTTTGCATAAAATTGACTATCCCTCAAAGTCTGGAAGACGACTCTAAGGTGATACTCATGCTCCTCTCAGCTTCGAGAGTATATCAATATATCATCAATGAAAACAATGACAAATGAGTCCAAATAAGGCCTGATCACTCGGTGAATCAGCTCCATGAAAGCAGCGGGGGCATTTGTCAGCCCAAATGACATCACCAAGAAGTCATAATGCCCATAACGAGTGCGAAAAGCTGTATTAGGGACATCAGACGCCCTAATCCTCAGCTGATGGTAACCAGATCTCAAGTTAATCTTGGAAAACACTGAAGCACCCTGAAGCTGGTCGAATAAATCATCAATCCTCGAAAAAGGATACTTGTTCTTAATAGTAACCTTATTCAACTTCCCGTAGTCAATACACATCCTCATCGAGTCGTCTTTCTTCTTGACAAACAATATTAGAGAACCCCAAGGAGAGACACTAGGTCTAATTAAGCCTTTATCCAACAAATCCTGGAAATGATCTTTCAACTCCTTCAACTCTGGCGGGGCCATACGATACAGTGGAGTAGAAATAGGTTGGGTGCCCTGAGCTAACTCAATACAAAAATCAATATCCCTATCAGGTGGCATACCCGGCAGGTCAGCAGGGAAAACCTCTGGAAACTCACGAACCACGGGAACAGACTCCAGGGAAGGAACCTCGACGCTAGAATCACAAACATAGGAAAAATAGGCCAAACAAGCCTTCACAACCATGCGCCGAGCCTTCATATAAGAAATAACTCTACCTGAAGAATGACTAGGAGTTCCCTTCCACTCAAAACAAAGCACCCCTGGAAAATCCAAGGTCAGTGTCTTGACATGACAGTCCAGAATAGCATAATAGGGGGGTAACCAATCCATCCCCGATATAACATCGAAGTCAACCATATCCAGAAGCAAAAGATCAACATGAGTCTCCAGACCACCCATGACTACTAAGAAAGCACGGTAGACTCGATCTACCACTATAGAATCACCCACCGGTGTAGACACATGCACATCAGTACTCAAGGAATCGCGAGGCATACTTAAACAAGGGGCAAAATATTAATACACATAGGAGAATGTAGAACCCTGATCAAATAACACCGAAGTCTCAGGGCTGCAAACTGAAACCGTACCTGTAGTAACTGCATTAGAAGCCTCGGCATCAGGCCTGGCAGGAAAAGCATAGCACCGAGGCTGAGCCCCTCCAATCTGATCATATATGGGTCGACCTATTGTGGCCTGAACTCTAACTCTCGTGGCATGTCCTCCACCTCTATGAGTCTGACCTCTGCCTCAGGAACCCCGAACGCCACCCCTAGCTAGCTGAGGGGGTGAGGGTACGCCTGACATGGGAACCATGGAACGGGAACCCTGATACTGAGGACCACTAGAAGCTCGGGGGCAATACCTGGCAATGTGCCCCGGAACACCACAAGAATAACACGGCCTCTGTTGATATGGCAGGGGACTCTATAAATGTCCATGATGACCCTAGTTACCACCCTGATAACCCTGAAGCGGCGGTGCACTGATAGGTGCTGGTGGTGCACCAATAGGAGCTGGCGGTGCACTGTGAGCTACCTGAAGTGCCGACTGATAGGGTCTGGGAGGATGACCTCTACCTAAAAAATCCCTGCCCCAAGATGAGGCTCCACTGAAACGACCGAAGTGACGGGGTCTCTTGTCAGCCCCCTGACAACTACTCTCTAACATAATCATCTCAATCCTCCTGGCCATATTGGCCGCATCTTGGAACGAAATATCAGTACCTGACTCACTAGCCATCTGAAGTCTGATAGGCTGGACCAATCCCTCAATAAATCTCCGAACCCTCTCCCGATCAGTGGGGAGTATCACAATAGCATGTCGAGCTAGAGTAATGAACCTAGTCTTGTACTGAGTGACTGTCATAGATCCCTGCTGGAGACGCTCAAACTGCCTCTGAAGGTCCTCTCTCTGAGTAATAGGAAGGAACTTCCCCAAAAGTACCTCTGAGAAATGAGTCCAAGTCAAAGATGCAGACCCAGCTGGCCTGGTCAAGTAATAGTCTCTCCACCAAGTCTTGGCGGAATCCGATAGACGAAAGGTAGAAAAATACAAGAGCGTCCTGAAGCACTGGGGTAGCTATGAACCCCTCTGGGACCTGAGCTGGTCCAACTGGGACTGCCGGAAATGGGACCTCCTCGTCAGACTCGACCTGAGGGTCCTCCACTAGGGTTGCTACTCTAGGCTGAGACTGGCCCCGGCCTCAGCCTCTAGCACGACCTCATCCTTAACCTCGACCCCTCATAAGAGCTGTCGCAGGAGTGTCGGGCTGCTGAGCGGAACCAAGGGAAGCACGCGTCCTCTCCATCTGCGAGAGAATAGAATAGAAACTCAATCAGTACTCAGAATTCAAATTGGATGACAAAAAAGAAGAAAAGTGAAGTTATTCCTAACTTTGCAACCTCTGGGGGATAAATAAAAACATCTCCGTACCGATCCCTCAGACTCTACCAAGTTGTCCCTGAGTTGTGAGACCTAAGCAACCTAGAGCTCTGATACCAACTTGTCAGGGCCCGAAATCCCACCGTCGGCCGTGATGGCATCTAACGTTGAACCCGCTAGACAAACCAACGTGTGTAGTTGAACTAACATGATAACACCGAATTAACAGAATAAGCTAAAAACAATTCACAATTCTTAACAGTGGAAATAGATAAAGTTTCAAAGCTATGTAAAGATAACATAATACAACGTTGCAATAATTTCCCAAAACTTGGAGTCACAAACTCACGAACTGTCTATAGGAGTGCTAAATACAAAGTCTGAAAAGAAATACATGATTGTCTCTGAGAACCGGAGGAAAGACAAGACAGAAATAAAGGAACTAGGGATATGAGAGACGCCAAGGCCCACGAACGTCATCAGTATACCTTGAAGCCTCAGGAGTGGACTGAAGGTGACTCCCTCAACGCTGTCCACTAGGTACGAGTGCGGGATCTGCACAACAATAAGATGTGCAGTGCAACATCAGTACAACTGACCCCATGTTAGTAAGTGCCGTGCTTAACCTCGGCCGAAGTACTGACGAGGCTAGACTTAACAACAAATATTAACCTGTCCTATTCTATAACATATATCGTGAAAAACAAAGGAAGGGGATAAACAGATGCATAGAGGGGTATGGGAGCATACAAAGGGGGTAACAAGTGAGGTAGAGCAGTTAATTAAGTACATAGGAACAGACAAGAAGACAATTTATCAGAAATATGCAAATGAAACAAATATAATGCCAGAAATGTAATAAATGGCACGACATCACCCTTCGTGCTTTTACTCTTTTCCTTACGATGCAATGTATCCTGTATGGCAATGTAAATCATGGCACGACATCAACCTTCGTGATTTTAAATATAAATCATGGCACGCCATCAACCTTCATGCTTTTAATATAAATGATGGAACGACATCACCCTTCGTGCTTTTACTCTCTTCCTCACTATGCAATATATGATGTAATCAATGTAAATCATGGCACGACATCACCCTTTGTGCTTTTACTCTCTTCCTCACTATGCGATATATGATGTGATCAATGTAAATCATGGCACGACATCACCCTTCATGCTTTACACTCTTCCTCACCAATGCAATGGCAATCATCAAAATGGCAAGGAATGCGGCATAGTGAAATCACAAATCATAATCACCTGACAAGGGGAGAATATCAGTCATTATCATAACAAATTGCATGGCCAGGGTCTCAGCTACAACCAACCTTTTCAAGTATATACTTTACAGTTGGGTCCTCAATAGGACCATTACATCACAAGTTCATCAACGAGGATTTTCAACAACCATCAACTTCCAAGTAGAGATAAGTTCATATTATAATGAACATGGAAGTAATAATAAGATTTCTATTGACAATAGACTCACGAGCATGATTGACACACAATGCATAGTACTCGTTACCTCACCTATGCATTGAACAGGATAAACACTTCACACATAGCATACAATACATATTCCATCACCAAAGTTAGGCAAGACACTTACCTCGGGTCCAAAAATAGCAATCAAGTCTCTAACACCGCCTTTCCTTTTGAATTCAACTCCGGAACACCAATATCTAGACATAGTTAACTTGTTAACATCAATAATGACTCATTAATACAATTCCATAGCCTAAATATACAATTCCTAGCATTCTTCCAAAAATACCAAAATCCGACCCCGGGCCCGCTTGGTCCAAACACGAGGCTCGGACCAAAACCTGATCACCCATAGCCCACGAGTTCAAATATATGATTTGTTTTGAAATCCGACCCTAAATTGAGGTTGAATTACCCAAAATCCCATAAACCCTAACTCTACCCAAATCCCCTAATTTCTACTTTGTTTTCATGATTTTAGGTCTAGATTCTAGTGATTAGTTGATGAAAGTGAGAGGAAATGATGTTAAGAACACTTACCTATGGAGCTATGGTGATGGAGGTCTTCAAATTTCTCCTAAGGAGAGGGGGGAAGAAGGTGGGTTGAGAAAAATGGTGAGAATCCCGTAATGTTTCTGTTTTTGACTATTAAAAATCACTTGGCAAAAATACCCTTCACGTTCGCGGGCCCATGGCCACGTTCGTGAAGGGTTGACAATCCTGACCTATGCGTTCGCGAGCCTAGGGCTGCGTTCGCGAAGAACAACCTACCCAGCCCCCCAGATTAACAATACGCGTTCGCACCCCTGGGGACGCATTCGCGTAGAAGCACTGTCCAATGCTCCGCGTTCGCATCTCCCTCTACGCGTTCGTGTAGAGTAAAAACCTAGGCCAAGATATATACCCTTCGCGTTCACGGGACATTATCCGCGATCGCGAAGGGTAATACACCAGACACCAGCAAAGCATCAAAAACACCAGATTTTTCTACTTTATACTCCATGTTAACTACCCAAAACTCATCCGAGCCCTCGTGACTCAAAACCAAGAACACACACGATGCCCAAATCATTATACAGACTTATTCAAGTACTTAAATCACCAAAACATCATCAAAATCAATGAATTGAACCTCAAAACTCATAGAATTTTCTTAAAACTTCATAAGGCTCAATTATTCCAATTTTGGTCTGAAACACGTCATATTAAGCCCGTTTTACACCAAACATTACAGATAACTCACTTAACACATATTGAACCTGTTCCGAGCCTCGGAACCATAATACGGACCCTGTAACACAGATTTCACATCAAAGTTCATTTTCAATAGTCTTTCTTATTTTCTGAAAATAATTTCCTTTAAAAGTTCATTTCTCGGGGTTGGGACCTCGGAATTCGATTCCGGGCATACGCCCGAGTCCCATAATTTCTCACGGACCCTACGGGACAGTCAAATCACGGGTACGTTTGCCAAAAATGTTAACCAAAGTCAACTTTATTCCATTAATTATCATAAATTCAACAGTTCAACACATTTCCACATAAAAACTTCCCAGCTACGCGCTCGGGCTGTGCACGCACATTGAGGTGAGATTAACGGAGGCTTTCCGGGCCTCGGAACACAACTTTTGCTAAATTATACAAGATGACTTTTTGGGTCATCACACCATATCACACTATAAGGGAGTACTTACATTTAATGCTATGATGATTTACCTATAAATGTTTCACCTCTTCATATTTGGCATATTTTCACATCTTCACAGACTCTTAATTGCCTTGCAGTAACCCTTCTGTACCAGGGATAATATAATTTCTTACGCACGAAAGTGACGCCTAGTGTAATTGGCGTACTTAATCCCTTGAGCTTAACTCTGCTCACGACGCTTGTTTTAGGGAAGCGTCTTCCTGAATGGCCTTTGAAGGTTATTCTTTTGTTGTCCATTCTATAATTGTCGGAACACGATCTCTAAAATTCTCACGATGCCGGCTATTATCAAGTCGTTTTATCCCTAATTCATCTTCAGTTTATCTTGTTCACTAGCCCATACTAATTTCTATTTCTCCAGGGCTGTAACTTTTCCTTCTAGTAATCACGTACGAGTCACCAACGCAGTTCTCAAAATGGGTACATGACTTTATGGATTATACTCTTTTATTGACTCAAGGCATGTCTCCTCCTGTCTTTTCCTTCACCTAACTATAGACTTTGTCATTGTGTCATTTTTATATTTACCGTTATCACCCATTTATCACATCTTAATCATAATACTTCATTTACTCTCTTCCTATTCTCTCGCTAATATTTGTGTCTATCACTTTATTATAAAATCTTCAACAAACCATTCTTTCACTTTTAGCTCCCCTTGCTTCATCTCACTGGCTCTTTGGGAGGCCTAACATTCTCTCTATCTTTTTTTTTCAAGGGACGGGAGTCATACTATGGTTAATATTTATCCCTTCTAGGATTCCACGGCCTATCTACTGAAATTTCTCAATATTCTAGTATTCATATCTGACTGTACTATTCTAGAGTTCACCATCTGGATGTCTCACAAGGAGATCTATTACAACATTTTATACTATCCTTCGGAAATTTTAGCTAATGATAATAATCCATAAATAATTTTTTTTTACCCAAACACCAGCTTGATCCTGATACCTCATATTTTTCATAAACTATATGTGTTAGATCGCATAGGGCATAATTGAGATATGTGTGGTCAATTGAATATATCTTTGTTACTGTTAAGTAACTCAAAATGGTTATATTTCTCTGCATGAATAGTGATAATCTTTACACTGGGTACCTCGTACCGTTCTGCACCTTGCTTCTTTTACTTGCTGAAACTTGAGTCTACCTTCCAATTCTCTTATTCCATTTTACCATACGAGTGGATTGATATTCTTGCCTTAAGGATCCTTACCAAGAAGAATACACATCTTAGTACATACATGATTTGTTAAAGATCTCATATTTACTCATCATAAGCATGATGCAAAATCAAGTTCCTCTTACTCAACTCTTACACAACCCAATTCAATTACTTACCAACAATTTTTCTGGATGTATAGGAGTTTGAGTTCTTGCAACTGAGCTATACCACACGATCTAGAGTAAGAAGAAAGAGTGACAATCCTAAATGCCATATAGCCTCCTGCTTATAAGTGTGGTGCACAACCCAACCATAAACAAGAATCTACTAGACACGACTTGTAAACTCCCTAGGACAGAACAACTATGATACCATTTCTGTCACGATCCAAACCGCAGGGCTGCGACAGGCACCCGGTGCCTTACCCAAGTGAGTACCCGTCATGGGTAACTAGGACATCATGAGATAACAGGAATAAAACGTAATGGAATACTAGACATAGGACAGCCCAACATGATATAGAAACTTATACATCTGCAATACGGGCCTATAAGGCCGACATTATCATTTGTATACTCAAAACATAGGCTGATAAGGCCATACAAGTATCCATATACATGACATTTGTCTACAAGCCTATAAGAGTACATAAATTTCATAAAGGTCAGGACAGGGCCCTGCCATACCAATCGATACATATTCAAATCATACTGACCAAATAGGCTACTCCGGAGCAAGTGGAGTGCACAAACACCTTCCGCTGAGTTGATAGCCTACTAGGAGAACTGTCAACCTGTGTATCGGGACCTCCAGGCATGAAATACAGCATCCCCAGGAAACAGACATCAATACAAATAAAGTACCAAGTATGTAAGGCATGAAAAATAGTATATATAAGACATGGAAGAACATGGAGTAAAGAACTCAACTTCTAAGTCTCAAGAGCTCTGTGAATCACGAAACATTTATAATATTATGCATATGTGTATAAATGGCATACCATGCATAGGTATATATGTACATAAAATCATCAAGCCTTTGAGGGCATCTCAACATATCATCTCAGCCTCTGTGGACGAAATCATAAAAGTATACCAGCTGATCAGGTGGTGGTGCATATATAACACCATAACCTTTCCGGATACCCTATATACATATACTATACGCGTATATAATGCCATATGGTCTTGGGTCAGTACACATGTATAAATGGATGCAATGCATAATGAACTATGTCAATAATATCTCTCAGAATGTCATGTGACCCATGAACAGACAATACACAAGTAGGACATATGTGGAATCCAGAACATAGGAACCCCTAGTACTTCTATGAATAGAGTCATTTATGAAAGTTTCGCGTTTGCATTCATTTGTATCACATGGATCATGCCAAAAGGAAAGAATGGATAGTATTAACATACCTCAAGTCATCAATGCAACTCAACAACAAGCTTATGACAACTAGCGCCCCAACCCTATAACAAAGAAATATGTGTACAACTTAGATGACGGTGGTATATCACATATCTCAAATGATAACTCGATTCTAAAATAAAACGGGCAGTAATTCCCTTGATTTCACTGCTACCCTCAAACCTACTATAGGAAAGATACAAACACAATACAATCAACAACTCAAAACAACCCAACTACAATTCGGAACCTTCAATACAACAAAACCCCCAAATATACCATAACACACCCAATAAATAAGTTATCAATTAACCTGAAATTGAAACAACGAGAGACCAGCCTACTACCCTAACACATGTGGTTTTTGTCCACGCCCTTCATCCTTCCAAACTCGATAAATCTGCAGCACAATAGGCCAACACGAGTGGATTACAAAACAGTCCACTAAAAGTGAAATAAATCAAACTCACGGCTTCCGATCACCATCCCATGAGTTCTAACTATTAGGAAACGACTTTATCAACCTCATTTGAACTATAAAAGCTTAAATACAGAAAGTATACGTTTTCCTAACTATGATTTATCTTCCAAAACTCAAAATAGAATGAAAAATAGAGGCAATATAGCGATACTTACATCGTAGGGATCATTTTAATGTTATCGCTACATGATTTCTTGCCCCGGATGATAATCTTGTTGGAAACCCTTATGGAGAGGTTTAGGGTGAGGTTAGGGGTGTTATTTTTTCGTTCTCTCTTTAATAATGGAGAAGGAGACGAGATAAGGGATGTAAATATCCCCTTTTTCTTAAAGTCAAAAAGGTGCTACTTGGCACCCTATCATTGGTCTTTCTTCATATGCTTATATCTTTGTATCCGGATGTCGTATGAATAAATGGTTAAGATAGTTGGAAACCACATTCCAAGACCTTCAATTTCGTATATAATATGTCCCTAAAGGACCCCGTATAGCACAAAAATGTATTGCTCAAAAAGCTCTGTTATAAGGCAATTCCTTAGTCGGGTTTTCCACAACTTAAATCTGACTTTTCCCAAACATTATATTTTCTATCCAACCATAATATATAGTCATATTCTGACTATAACCTATTTAAATAATGATTAACATGTCTCATATTCATTATACGTCACCTTGGGACGCAAAGGGTGTAACAGGTGTAGTGGATGATTTGAGGTATCTTATAATTTGTGCTACATGAGTTTATGAAGGATTCTGTTGAATTACGGTATGAGATCATGGTAGTTATGGACTAGGGGTATTGCAGGTTATTGGATTATTGTTTTGTGGCTTAAATTTAAGGGGAAAAGTTTTCTATTTGATGATTTCATTGCATGGTTATGTGATATGCTAGTTTTGGTCTGAGGTATACTTGTGGATCAGCTGTGACTTGAAGATGTGGAAATATTGAGATGATTTGGGTGTGGTATTCGAGGTGGAGGTAGTGTTCATGGAGTAGGGATTTCACTCAGCTTGTTAGTGGCGCGAGTTACTTTTTAAGGTATTTGTGTGCTAATGGAGCACATGTCGTTCGACTAATTTGGGCAGTGCATGTGAGATTATAGTAGGATGGATGACTCCTAAGAAAGTTCTAATGAGTTCATGATTCATATGTGGTATTTGAGAAAATTACGGGTTTGTAAAAAGCTATGATATAAGATTTGTGTTGGATGGTGTCGAGACTCACAATATTTTTATATAATCATAGATTCTACATTTCACTATCAAAAAGGAAAAAGGAAACAGTTTCAGATTCACAAAAGCTATCTTCAGAGTCGGTATCTTAGTTGTGGTATTTTTGGGGTGCTTAAGAGGGAATACATTGGATTAGTGGATTTAGGGTGATGTGGTTTCATGATAGGATCTCTTGTTGTGAGCTTTGGGTAAGGATCATGGTGTTCTAGTAAGGAGAGGGCTTAACTTCAAGGCAAGTTGAGGGGAATTCGAAGAAATAGGGCAGCTGGGTAGTTGTTTAGATCGACATGGTAATGGAAATGATTAGTTCTTTTGATTTTCTTAGTGTGGTGTGTTTTTACCGGTGTTTCGTAGCAATACTCTTAGGTTATACAACCCGCACGACTTGGTTGAGTTAAATGGATTCGATTCTGATGGCTTGGTCTCTTACTAATGGGTTTCAAAGAGTTCTCAATGATTTCTACCATGGCCTGAGATTGATATTATTCTACCAGCACGAGGAGTACGTTGTATGTTGTGATTTTTTTTAAATGGGACCAAGTAAACCGTTTCAGGTTGATGGATATGTATTCTACTTGTGATTTAGAGTTGATAATGAGATTATCGTGTGTTCATTTCATGGCACGATAGATGCGGTGCGACGTGTGGTATTAAGATTTACAAGTACAAGGTTGCAATACACTTTTGAAGGGAGGGTCATGAATTTTATGCAACACATACATATTCAAATATTTAGAAGAATGCTGGCACTATTTGATATCACCTGAGAATATCGTGTATTTTCAAAAGGTGCACTATGTTTTGACTTGCAGTTTCTTGACTATTATTGTGGTAATCACCTGGTTGATTGTCTGATGTTTAGTTTTTGCTATTTGGCATGGAATAATTGTGGAGGTTTTTCTTGTGGATGATTAAGTATGAAAGATGAGTTAGTTATTCGAGTTATGGAGATAGGATCAGATATGGTGGTTCTTGTATTCTAGGGATTTAGATACAAGGAGGGTTCTCAGGGAAGATTATTCTTTGGTTGCAGACTATGAAGGTACGACCAAAGTTAGATAACTAATAGTATGTGTTATGGTTAGGTTATTATGGTTTTTTGGGGGGTTATTTATCTAACTGTGGATGAGTGGAGCTTATTTTGGGCGCCATTGGTAAGCCTAATAAGGACATGTATTCTACATCGGGTCGGATTTGTTAATTCACCGATGCTATTGTTGATGGATGTGTCATTGAATTAGGGATGAGCTCATTCGTGTTGTGATATGTTCTATGTGTTGCTCTTCAATGCTACGATGGGTTGTGAGACTGTTGACTATGTGCACATGATACAGTTTTGTTTGGGCCTTGTAGCGGAATTGAAGCGAGATGGATTATGGGTTGTTGAATGGTTGATTGAGCCTTGGGTATAGTTTTCCTATTTGTGGTATACTGTTCTATCCGTTTATCCATGGTTATAATCATGCACATAGCCTAATTGTTGTTGATATACATATGGTTGTTGATTATGAGCATTATGGTTCGATATGTTTTATGTGGACTGGTGTTTGGATAGGGTCACACATCTGCGACAGAGTTATGTTGCGATATGATCTTTTGGTTGATTTTTTGTGTTTTAATTATATTTTGGGTGATGGATTCCTAGCATTGCGCGTGAGATGGTTTCTGTTGACCTTGCGGGACCATTCTCTCATATGAGTCATTTTATATTTTTGGGTACATTTGTTTCATTGATTATTGGTGCATGATTTGCACGGTTTGTGGCTCTAGGTCGTATTGGTGTGGCATGTTAGTAGAGCAAATTGTATTTGTTGATATAAGGGCATTGGTCCTAGAATGACTGCTATCGGATTTGATTACGGTATGTTTTGAGGAATAACATAGGAAGTCATCTTATAATTTGGCTATGGTTCTTGTTCGGCAAGGGAGCTCCACGACTTGTTGATTTGATGAGTGGTTATGAGTTTCTGCATGTTTCTTCCATTGCTGTCAATGTACGAGGGTTTATAATAAGGTGTTATTTCATATGAGGTTTGTTACCGGTACCAGATTTGTTATTGAGCGACTATTGGGGTCGAAAGTTATTGCTACGAGTATCTGGGTTACGTGGTATATCATGTGATTACATCTTAGGTTATGGTTATGTCTTGATACATTTTTCTCTAACTTATACAGTGTGTGGATATGAGATTCGGGCCTCGTAATAGATTTCAGATGATAGGGATTTGATTCTAAGGCGTACAAATTAAGGTTGAAGTAAGGATCTTCAGTTACACTGTGTTGTCCATCTCGCATAGATTGGGGTGACGTGAGATCACCCACGAGTATGTGCATGGTGAGTTTACACAGTGATTTGATGGCTTTGGAACGATTCTTGGCACGTTCGAGTACGAACATATGTTTAAGAGGGGGAGAGTGTAATGACCCGATCGGTCGTTTAAAGAATTTACATTCCATTCAGCTATTTGAAGTCTTGATTAGCTTCACTTTATGTATTATGACTTATGTGAATCATCGGTTTTAGTTTTCAGCTGATACAGGATTGATTTGGCAAAACGATTCTCAACT
The DNA here is from genome assembly GCA_005239505.1 of Nicotiana paniculata. Taxonomy (NCBI): domain Eukaryota; kingdom Viridiplantae; phylum Streptophyta; class Magnoliopsida; order Solanales; family Solanaceae; genus Nicotiana; species Nicotiana paniculata. Next base: position 107,967 of record ML350002.1, on the reverse strand, counting down.
AGGAAGCTTTAAGTTGGAAGAGTTGACCAAGTTTGACTTTTGAGTATTTGACTTTAGATCGGAGTTTCGATGGTTTTTTTTAGGTTTGTATGATGATTTTGTACTTGGGCATATGCCCGGATTTGCATTTGGATGTTTCTAGAATATTTTGGCGCTAATTGGCGAAAGTTGGCGATTTGAAGGTTTGAAAAGTTCATAGGTTTGACCGATAGTTGACTTTGATGTTACTGGATTCAAATTGATATTGTGGGAGTTGTAATAGGCTTGTTATGTCATTTATAACTTGTGTGCAAAATTTGAGGTCATTTCGAGTTTATTTGATATGGTTCGTCATAAGTTTTAGAAGTTGAAAGTTCAAAATTTTGTCAAGCTTGAAATGAGGCGTGATTTGCCTTTTTTATGTCTTCATATGTTATTTGAGGCCTCAAGTAGGTCCGTGTTATGTTTCGGATTTGTTGGTACGTTCGGACGGGGTCCCGAGGGGCTCGGGTGAGTTTCGTATCGATTTCAGAAGATTTTCTTTCATTTTGAATTGCTGATTTTCTGATGTCATAGATGGTCTTCATAATCGCGATATTGTGGAAGCGGTCGTGATGTCTAAGCTGGAGCTGGCTATTTTTCATTACGCGTTCGTGACCGGCGTAGCGCGTCCGCGGAGCTTGAGTTGTTAGACCATCACGTTCGCATGTGTATGTTCGCGACCACGTTGCAGTGTGGGAATTGGGAGCTTCGTTTAGCGCATTTGTGAAGTCCTTGCCGCATTTTTTAAGGTAGACGCTATTTGTTCATTGCGTTTGCGAGGTGTGTGTCACAGATGCGAGGAGTATTTTCTGTGGGCAGCGAGTTTGTGCTTCACGAACGCGAGGCCTCTTCCGCGTTCGTGAAGGGTACCCTTGGAGCAGTGTATAAATTACTCTATTTCGGATAATTTGAGTTATTTTATCCTATTTTGAGTTGGGGAGCTCGGATTTGGGTGATTTTGGAGGTGATTTTTACCACATGGCTTGGAGTAAGTGTTTTCTACTCAAATTTTTATTATATTATGTGATTCCATCTTCGGTTTTGGCATTTGATTGATGATTTTAAAAGAGAAATTTGGGGGGTTTTGTCTAAATTTTCCTAAAGTGAAATACAGAGTTCTGAACATTGATTCAGAGTCGAATTTGAGTGAAATTAGTATGGTCGGACTCGTAATTGTATAGGTTGTTAGAATTTGTCAGTTTTATTGGGTTTTGGGGTGTGGGCCCGGGTTTTACCCTTTGGTTTTCTTTGAGTAATTTATTGAAGATTAGATCTTTATCGTTTGAGTTTGTTTCCTATGGCATTATTTGATGTTTTTGAGTTTCTTTAGACTAGTTTCAAGTCGTCCAGAGGATGATTTGTGTGGGTTGGCGTTTCTAGAGTATTCGTTGGCTTGCTCGGTATTTGATTTGGCTTGCTTTAGGTAAGTAACATATCTAAACTTGGACTTGAGAGAATTTAACCCTGGAAACTACATTATATGGCCCTATTTTGCACTTGTCAAAATAAGATTTAACTTGTGATTTCTCTATTGTTGATGAAAGAGAGTCGCCACCTAATATTTAAAGGTATAATAGGGTGCCTATTTAATTACTAAAGTCATATTCTTTGTTGGTCTGCTATGGGGACGGTGTTAGGCACCCATTAAAATCTACTTGAGGTTGTTTCATAGGACTTAGATTTGATTTAAAGAATTAGTTATGTGTATTCTGCTTAACTGGTGCTAAAGGGGCACGACATACTATGTATTAGGACATGATATTTACAAAGAGGATGTTGTAGTTTTAAAAGGATATGAGTTGAATAAGAAGTCTTAGAAAATAATGTTGGTATATATAATTGAAAAAGTTTAAAAATATGTGCATGATGTTAGTATTTATGAAACATGTGAGAAAGGGCTAAGTTATAAATTGCTTTGTGTTTAAAGGATGTGGCTACTTCTGTAACTCTAATGAAATTAGGTGTCGTAAGAAAATGAGTCCAAGATGTATCTTAGCTTTGATATCTCAATTTTTGACTTTTGTTGGTGGCGGCACTTTGCTTTAGAAAGATTTGCTCTGTTTTAGAAGACCGATTTTGGATTCCATTTCTAGTTCCTTGATAAGCTATTTTTGGCTTAAAATTCCTCGTAAAAGGTCAGTGAAATAGATTAATAGCGTGAGTAGCATATGATTAACAAATGAAACTAATTACTATTAAGCCTAATGTTTCTTTTAATCCTATGTTCTTTTAGGGATTGCCTAAGTTGATTACCTTATTCAAGAGGTAAACTAAAGCATTCAATCCAATATGATAATTGTTGTATACATGTGAGAGATAAAAACAAGAAAACACAAAAAAGGCAATGAAACAGTAAATAGTAGAGGAGTAAAGGGAGAGGATGGACTCTAGTTTTGGGCCTCAAAGAGGCAGGCCCAGCAGATAGCAAAAAACGGATAGCTATTGAGTACAAACTTCCTAGAATGCGCTGCTATAGAATTTGGGCCTGAGTTCTTTCAGGAACTCGGCAGGCCCAATGGTTATACATGTAAAAAAAGAGAAGGTCATTAGTTATAATACTCTATACATACAATCATACATGAAAATATAAGCAAATAAATTGAAAACATTATAATAATCGATTGTAATTTTAGTTATGGAAGTTACACTAGAGTGGGGTCACATATGGTAAAGTGATCCACATTGAAAACCTTTCATTGTCATTAAACAGTAAACCTAAAAGGAATAATGAACATCATTAGATTAAACGCTAAGGGTAGAGTTCCATTCAAGGTCAAGACTCTCTTTGGATCTTTCACACTTCAAACCCAAGGGTCTCAAGGCCTCAGGCAGCTTTTGTGTCAGGGAGAGTAGCCCAACCAAGAGCTAAAATCTACTGCCAAATACTCCTAACCACTCACATTAACTCTTCCCTACAAGTTTAAGTTCCAATGAGGCACTCTCAATGTAAATCCCAACCCCACAGTGGTACCATACCATAGAAGTATATACCCTTCCCATGATGGCTAAAGCAGAACATTATAAGACTACAAAACAACCTATCTACATTATTATAGCAATATTTCAAAGCTAAATGGATGATTCACTATGAGTAACATGCTAAGCATGTTCAAAATAAATTAGCTTCAAACACATATAGAAGCAGGAACATTATCACATTACTGTCAAAGAATCAAACATTTGAGATCATATATTTTAAGGATAGAAAGAGCATATAGTCCAAGCCTACAACAATTATGAACACAAACAAATGTGCCTTAACATCCTTCAGTTAGACTATTCACATATTGGTTTTAGCTTAGGTATTCTTTTCTAGTATACATATATATTAACAAATCCAATTGAAACTCTTAAAAAGTATTAACAAAGATATAGGCCAACAACATCAATTAACTTCGAATGGGGATTAGGAGAGTGCAGATTAACAATTATAGTTAAGATTCTTGAAGAGTGTTAACAACACTATAGGTTAATTACTACAATTGGTGCTCTCCAAATAGTGTCAATACAAATACAAGTCAGCAACATCAAATACATATCAAAACTCCAATTAGAACATTTAGAGAGTATTAACAGAGTTTCAAAGTAGTAATCATGATTAGAGCTTCCAATGGTACTATTAGAGATACCAAACTACAATCACTACTTCTAAAAGTACTAACATGGTCAAAGATTCACAACCTTATTTAGTATTCTTTGAGGTATTAGCAGGATTACAAAGCAATAGAATGCTATATAGGACTTCTAAAAGATATTAGCAAAGTCATAGATTCAAAACTTCACTTAGGAATTCTAATAGTATTAACAGAATCCTAAACTATCAATCTTGATTAGCTTTAAAATCAATAACATAATCACTTCTTTCCGAGACGTTCAATTTCACACTAATCTTATTGAGAACAAAGAATGATGTTACATCCAAGCAGTATCAACAAGAGTCTCTCTTTAGAGTTCACAAGCTAAGTTTAATCCATTTAACAGAGCTTAGTGACGTTTCAAAATAGTGTAGGTGTGTGGGATCAGGAATGGCAAACAAAGACAGTGAAGAAGAAAAATTAGTGTAGGATCACAAGAACATGCACAAAGGACAACTAGCATAGGTCATATCATGAAAGTATTACCAACAATATCATCATATGAGCTTCGAGTATAGGATAAGGGTATCATCACATTGGGGAAACATGTAAAGCAAGTCTGGTATAAGGTTTCAAGTATAATGGAATTTAGTAGCAGAATCACATAAACATATTAAAGATATAAAGCAAAATTAAAGGTCAAGAGTTAGTGTTTAAAAACTAAGTGTTCTTAGCACTAAATGATTCATACTTTGTTCAAATATGGACTATTAAGGGAACTACGAAAGTATCATTCAAAGCAAATTAGCATAACTATCACGACCCCAAAATTACACTGGTCGTGATGGCGCATATCGTGATACTAGGCTAGCAAATTCACTATGCATAACATAAGAAACCTTTCGTTTGACTCAATATTAACCAGTTTTTCATAAATCTTCCATTTTAGCATTTCAAAACAAATAAAGTTAGGTAAAACATTTAAATACAGCCCCAAAACCGGGAGTCATCAGTCATGAGAAACTTAAAAGGAAATACAAAATTTGGTATTGTTCCCTTAATACAAACAAGTCTGAGAATAAACATAATAACTAAATAGGAAGGAGAAAGGCAAGGATGCGGACGCCGTGCAGCTACCTCGCAATCTCCGAAATGCTCCAAAGAGGATAAACCAGCTCTCACTCAACCCTGGCACCTGAATCTGCTTACAATGTGCATGGAGTAACGTGCGTACGCAACTCAGTAAGTAACAAAAATAACTAAAGACTGAGTGTAGTGACGAGCATAAACATGAAATCTCATAACATAAACCACTGTGGAAATAAATGAATCAAATCAGGAATTTAAATTCCGAACATTTTGTAAAACTCCAATTTTTCCCAAAAATCTCGTATAAAACATTTATTCAACATTATAAATAGAGACTCGGTGTAAAGAAGAGTTGAAATAGTAGTTTCGTATCATAAGCCCCTCGGGCAAGGTACCACTCGCAAATATAGCCTCTTGGGCAAAGTACCTCTCACGAATATAGCCTATCAGGAAAAGGCTCTCAGTCACTCGTGACTCAATTTTCATTGATCAGTATTCACACTCAGCGCTCATGCTCAATAGGTATCATATTGTAACTGCTGCGGCGTGCAGCACAATCCATATATACAGTCGATAGCGCTCACTGGGAGTGTGCAGACTCCGGAGGGGCTCCTACAGCCCAAGTACTATATCGCTGCGGCGTGCAGCCCGATCCAACATATCTCAATGCGGCATGTAGCCCGATCCAATATATTTCGCTGCGGCGTGCAACACGATCCAACAAATCTCGTTGCGGCGTGCAACCTGATCCAATATATCTCGCTGCGGTGTGTAGCTTGGTCCATGTATATATATAAATAAATGTTGCGGGGTGCAACCCGATCCATAAATATCCTCACGATCCGGCTCTCGGCCATACTCAGTCATCATCCTTTCAAGCCACTCAGGCATTTCTGTACAACTCAGGAGACTCAGCCCTAAATATCTTTCATATATTTAAAATAAAGTGAGGAACTGGAATAAACAATAAACAAGTATAAATCATGACTGAGAATATATTTTCTATCGAAAAGGTGTAAGGATAGTAGTAAAATACCCCTGAGGGTCCAAATAGTACGGCACAAGGCCCCAAACATGACATTTAGCCCAAGTTAATAGAAACATTTCTAAAACACATGGATATCATATAGAGTTTATCGAAATATGCAACTCTATAATTGCCACGCGACGAACCAATTCACAATCCCTACTGGTGCATGTCTACACACCCGTCACCTAGCATGTGCGTCACCTTATTAATCAAAATAGTACGAAGTTCTTGGGGTTTCATACCCATAGGTCTAGATTTACAATCGTTACTTACCTCAAACAGGATGAAAATCTACTCCGTGATGCCCTTGACACTTGACTCGGCCTCAAATCTCCTCGAATCTATCCAAAATGAGAATCAATATATCAATTCATGCTAAAAGGAACGAAGCACACGTGAAAGTTATCAAATCAAATAAAAATTCCTGTAATAGTCCAAACCTGACCCCCGGGCCGAAATCTCGGATTCTGATAAAAAACATAAAACTAGAATCCTTAGACTCTCACGAGTCCATACATACCAAATACATCAAAATCCGACAATAAACGGTCCCTCAAATCCTTAAATCAAAGTGTCCAATATCAAGCCCTAATCCCCCAATTTTCTTCCTTAATCAGTTAGAAATCATCATAGAATCGAGCATTGAGTTCAAAAACATTACCTCCAGGTGTTACCCCTCGAATCCCTCTTCAAATCCTCTCAAAAAGCTCCAAGCCCGAACACAAATGGTGGAAAAATGAGCAAATTTTGTGAAGGCAACTATTTATACCTTCTTCCCTGCGAAAACTGCACCTGTGGAACTTCCCTCGCACCTGCGGACTCGCACATGCGGTCCTAGGTGTGTACCTGCGAAAAGTCACTAAAACACCTACTTCGCATATGCAGCCCCCTACTCACACATGCGGGCTCGCAGGTGCGACCAAACTTCTGCACCTACGCTAACTGCCCAGGCTTCCACTTTCGTTTTTGCGATGGCTACTCCGCACCTGCGATCATCGCACATGTGGCTCCCCATCCGCAGGAGCGGCCACACTAGAAGAATCACACCAACATTTTTTTCAGTAGTTCAACTTCCCAAATAAAATTTGTTAACCATCCTAAATATGCCTGAGTCCCTAGAGGCATCAACCAAATATACAACCACATCACATATCATCACACAAACTAAGCCGAACCCTCAGAACACCCGAAATAACATCAGAACACCAAATAAATCCATAATTCAAGCCTAAGGAATTCTAAACTTCTGAAATTCACCAACGATGCCAAAACCAACCAAACCACGTCTGAATGACCTGAAATTTTTCACACAGATCCCAAATGACACTATGAACCTATCCCAACCTCCGGAATTCCATTTCGTCCCCGATAGCTAATTTCCCACTGTCGACCGGAAGTCAACTTCCGGTTGACTTTTCCAAATATTAAACCAACTTAAGAGACTAACTGTCTCATTTCTCTCCACAGTCACTCTGAACCCGAGCCAACCAACCCAACACACCTTAAAAGAGATGAACAACACAAAAATAAAGAAGAAATGGGGAGAAAGGGATAAACTCTCAGAACGACCGGCCGGGTCGTTACATCCTCCCCCTCTTAATCAAATGTTCGTCCTCGAATGGGTCTAGAAATATACCTAAAGCCTCAAATAGTTGGGGATATATGTTCCACGTCTCTTGATCGGTCTCCCAGGGGGCCTCCTCCACCTGTTTCCCTCTCCGTTGCACCTTAACCGAAGCTATATCCTTAGACTTCAACCTTTTGACCGGTCAACCCAGAATAGCTACTGGCTCCACTTCATAAGATATATCACTCTCCAGCTGAACTGTGCTGAAGCCCAAAACATGAGACGGGTCACCAACCTACTTGCGAAGCATGGAAACATGAAATACCGGATGCACGCTTGACAAGCTAGGTTGAAAAGCAAGTTTATAAGCCACGTGTCCAACCCTCTGAAGCACTTGAAAAGTCCCAATGAACCGGGGACTCAACTTGCCCCTCTTCCCGAACTGCAGGACACCTTTCATGGGTGACAACTCCAGCAGGACCTTCTCCCCAACCATGAAAGATACATCTCGAACCTTCCAGTGCGTATAACTCTTCTGCCTCGACTGTGCTATGCGAAGCCGCTCCTGAATCAACTTCACCTTATCTAAAACCTCCTGTACCAAATTCGTACCCAAGAGCTTGGCCTCACTCGAATCAAACCAACCAATCAGAGATCTACACCTCCACCCATACATAACCTCATATGGAGCCATCTGAATACTCGACTGATAACTATTATTATATGCAAACTCCGCGAGTGGCAGAAACTTGTCCCATGAACCCCCAAAATCAATAACACAAGCGCGCAACATGTCCTCCAGTATCTGAATAGTGCACTCGGACTGCACATCCATCTGAGGAGGAAAAGTTGTGCTCAACTCAACTTGAGTACCTAACTCTCTCTGCACGGCCCTCCAAAACTGCAATGTGAACTGAGTACCTTTATCATAAATGATGGAAATCGGAACACCGTGCAACCGAACAATCTCCAGCATATAAATCTCAGCTCATCGCTCAGAAGGATAAGTAGTACCAACAGGAATGAACTGCGCGGACTTGGTCAGCCGATCCACAATAACCCATATAGCATTGAACCTCCTCGCTGTCCGTGGGAGCCCAACTACAAAGTCCATGGTGATCTGCTCCCACTTCCACTCAGGAATAAACAACCTCTGATGCAATCCACCGGGTCTCTAGTGCTCATACTTGACCTGATGATAGTTGAGACACCGAGCTACAAATCAAATCATATCTTTTTTCATCCGCCTCCACCAATAATGCTGTCTCAGATCCTGATACATATTCCCGACACACGGATGGATGGAATACCGCGAGCTGTGGGCCTCCTCAAGAATCAACTCCCGAATCCCATATACATCAGGCACACATATCCGACCCTGCATCCTCATCACACCATCATCACCAATAACTACATCCCTGGCATCATATCGCCGGACCCTATCCTGAAGAACGAGCAATTGTGGGTCATCATGCTGGATCTCTCTGATACGGTCATAAAGAGAAGACTTGGAGGCTATGAAAGCCAATACTCGGTGGGGCTCCGATAAATCCAATCTCACAAACTGGATCGCTAAGGCCTGAACATCAAGTGCTAAAGGCCTCTCTTCTACTAGAAGATATGCTAAACTCCCCAAACTCTCTGCTCGGCGACTCAAGGCGTCAGCCACTACATTGGCCTTCCCGGGATGGTATAGAATAGTGATATCATAGTACTTGAGAAGCCACAACCATCTGTGCTGACGCAAATCCAAATCCTTCCGCTTAAACAGATGTTGCAGACTACGGCGATCAGTAAAAAGTCATGATGAACTCCATACAGATAATGACCCCAAATCTTCAAGGCGTAAACAATGGCTGCTAACTCGAGATCATGCACCGGGTAGTTCTTCTCATGAGTTTTCAACTAGCGTGAGGCATAGGCAATCAACCTACCCTCCTACATCAACACACAACCAATGCCTATCCTCGAGGCATCACAATATATGGTATGAGAACCTAAAGCTGCTGGCAATACTAAAACTGGAGTTGAGGTCAAAGTAGCCTTGAGCTTTTGAAAGCTCTCATCACACTCGTTAGACCACCTGAACGGAGCACCCTTCTGGATCAATTTTGTCAAGGCCAAAGCAATAGAATAAAACCCCTCCAAAAAGCGATGGTAATACCCTGCCAAACCAAGGAATCTCCTAATCTTTGTCATTCAGGATGGTCTGGGCCAACTCTGCACCTCCTCTATCTTCTTCGGATCTACCTGAATACCCTCACTGGACACCACGTGCCCTAAGAAAGATACTGAACCAAGACAAAACTCATACTTGGAGAATGTTGCATAAATCCTCTCCTCCTTTAATCTCTGCAATTCGACTCCCAAATGTTGAGTATGCTCCTCCTGGCTACGAGAATACACCAGGATGTCATCAATGAACACAATAACGAAGGAATCCAAGTATGGCTGAAATACGCTGTTCATCAAATACATGAACATTTCTGGGGAATTGGTCAGTCTAAACAATATCATCAAGAACTCATACTGGCTATAACGTGTCCTGAAAGTTATCTTGGGAATATCTGAATCCCGAATCTTCAGCTGATGGTACCTAGATCTCAAATCAGTCTTAGAGAACACCCTAGCTCCCTGAAGCTGGTCAAACAAATCATCAATGCGAAACAAAGGATACTTATTCTTGACTGTAACCTTGTTCAATTGCATGTAGTCAATACACATTCTCATGCAACCATCCTTCGTCTTCACAAACAACATCGGTTCACCCCAGGGTGATACACTAGGCCGAATGAACCCCTTATATAGGAGTTCCTGAAGCTGCTCTTTAAATTCCTTCACCTCCGCCAGTACCATACGATGTGGTGGAATATAAATAGGTTGAGCACCCGACACCAGCTCAATACCAAAATCAATATCCCTGTCGGGCGGCATGCCCGTCAGGTCTGCAAGAAACACGTCTAGAAAATCACGGACTATAGGAACATAATCAATAGTGGGAGTCTCAGCACTAACATCCCTCTCAAAAGCCAAATAATATAAACACCCTTTCTCTACCATACGCTAAACCTTCAGGTATGAAATCACCCTACTAGGAACATAATCAATAGAACCTCTCCACTTGACTCTCGGAAATCACGGCATAATTAAGGTCACGATCTTAGCGTGGCAATAAAAACATCATGACACGCAGATAACCAATCCATGCCCAATATCACATCAAAGTCAACCATGCTAAGCGATAACAGATCTACTCGGGTCTTTAGACCCCCAATAGATATCATACACGACCAATACACGCGGTCAACAACAATAGTATCTCCCACCGGAGTCGACACATGAACATATGTAACTAAAGACTCACGGGGCATATCCAGGAAATGAGAAAAATATGATGAAACATAGGAATACATGGAGCCAGGAACAAATAAGACTGAAGCATTTCGGTGGCAAACTGAAACAATGCCTGTAATCACTGCATCTCAGGCCATAACATCTGTTCTGGCTGGAAGTGCATAAAAACGGGCCTAACCTCCACCCGATCGACCTCCCCCTCTAGGGCGGCCTCTGGCTGCCTGATCCCCACCCCTAGCTGGCTAGGGGGGTGATGAAGTAATTGTAGCTGAAGTTGAGGGCTGACTCCTCTGTTGGGATGGACCCCCAAGAAGACGAGGACATTGTCTCCTCATATGCCAAAACTCTCCACACTCGTATCCCTGGTGCTGGGATGAGGACTGAAGGGAACCCCTAGCACTAGGATAACGACTTGAAGAACCAGGCATAGGTGAGCCTTGAACCGGTGGTGCGTGAGATGAACTCTGGGCTTGAAGAGCACTAAATGATGGGTGCCCCAAATGAGAGCTGTGAGGACCACGGCCAGCAGATCCACCACGATAACTTGAGCGGACTGGCTGAGCCTTACGGAATGGACGGCCTCTGTCGTGCTCGGACTGTCCTCCTGAAGGGCCCTACCAAAACTACCAGATCCTCGAGGCCTCTTGGACACCCTCTCATCTCGCTCCTGGCGACGAACTGACTCAGTCTCTCGAGAAATATCAATAACCTGCTCAAAAGTAGCACCCGATACCCTCTCTCTGGAATTAAGAATACGAAGCTAATATGTGAGGCCATTCACGAACCTCCTAATCCTATCTCTCTATGTAGGGACCAACAGCAAGCTGTGAAAATCTCATCTCATACTGCATCACCGTCATATCACCCTAACACAGCTGCTCAAACTGCCTGCTCCTCTCCTCTCTGCGGGACTGTGGGACATACTTCTCTAGAAGAGAGTTGAAAACTACTTTCAGGTAAGGGGCGCTGCACCAATAGGCCTATGCCTCTCATAAGCCTCCCACCAAGTAAAAGCAGCTCCTGAAAACTAGAAGGTAGTGAACGAGACCCCACTGGTCTCCAATATACCCGTTGTGCGCAGAATCCTTTAACACCTGTCTAGGAGACCCTGGGCATCCTCACCCTCTACGCCACTAAAAGTCATAGGCTAATGTTTACCAATTCTCTCCAACCGGCGTTGCTCGTCATCTGGCATGACAGGAATCACATAATCCTGAACATGTGCAACCGGTTGGGCTGGAGCTTCCCCCGGTGTCTGAAGTCCCTGAATAACCTACTCAGGTGTACGGGCGGCAGGATTCTAAGTGCCTCTCTCGGCCTGAGAAGCAGCAACCGAAGTAGAAACAGCGACTGCCTGAGCAAGACTGGTGCATGCGATCAGAATCTGGGCCAAGGTCTCCTGAAGACCCTGATTAACAATAGGCACAGTTGGTGTCTAAGCTGGTCCCGCTGGAATATCTATGGCTGCAGACCTGATTTTGAATAACAGGCGGGTATATGGGTACCACCCCGGTAGCTGGGGGGCTGTACCTCTACCTATACCACGGCCTCGGCCACGGCCTCAACCCCTCTTGGGTCCCACTAGTGGCTGATCGCCTAGCCTGATAGCACATGTTCTCACCATCTTTGAGCGAATGAAACAACAGAAGTTTAATTACCAGAATTAACAGATTTGCACGACAAGAATTCAAGAATGTGAGATTTTTCCTAAGGTTTTGCAGCCTCTCGAAGATAAGTACAAATGTCTCCGTACTGATCCACAAGACTCTACCAACTTGTCATGACCCCAAAACTACTCTGGCCGTGATGGCACCTATCGTGATACTAGGCTAGCCAATTCATTATTCATAACATAAGAAACCTTTCATTTTATTCAATATTAACCAGTATTTCATAAATCCTCAGTTTAGCATTTCAAAATAAATAAAGTTAGGTAAAACATTTAAATACAACCCCAAAACACGGAGTCATCAGTCATGAGAAACTAAAAAGGAAATACAAAATCTGGTATTGTTCCCTTAGTACAAACAAGTCTGAGAATAAACATAATGACTAAATAGGAAGGAGAAAGGCAACGCTGCGAACACTGTGCAGCTACCTCGCAATCTCCGAAATACTCCAAAGAGGATAAACCAGCTATCACTCAGCCCTGGCACCTGAATCTGAACACAAGGTGAAGGGATTAACGTTAGTACGCCAACTCGGTAATTAACAATCAAAACTAAAGACTAATTGCTATGACGAGCATAAAAATCATGAAATCTCATAACATAAACCCCAATGTAAAGAAATGAATCAAATCAGGAATTTAAATTCCGTACATCTCGTATAAAACATTTATTCAACATTATAAATAGAGGCTCAGTGTAAAAAAGAGTGGAAGCAGTAGTTTCATAAACATAAGCCCCTCGGGCAAGGTACCACTCACAAATATAGCCTCTCGAGAAAAGTACGTCTCACAAATATAGCCTCTCCGACAAAGCCTCTCAGTCACTCATGACTCAACTTTCATCAATCAGTACTCATACTCAGCGCTCACACTCCATAGGTATCATATATTAATCGTTGTGGCATGAAACCCGATCCATATATATAGTCGACTGCACTCACTAGGGGTGTGCATAATCCGTAGGGGCTCCTACAACCCATGCGCTATATCGCTGCGGCGTGCAGCCCGATCCAACATATCTCGCTGCGGCGTGCAACCCGATCCAATATATCTCGCTGCAGCGTGAAGCCTATGTATATATATATATATATATATATATATATATATATATATATATATATTGTGGCATGCAGCCTGATCAATAACTATCCTCACAATTCGACTCTCGGCCTCACTCAGTCATCATCATCACAAGCCGCTTTGGCATTTCAGTACAACTCAGGGGACTCAGCCCAAAATATCTTTCATATATTTAAAATAGAGTGAGGAACATAAATAAACAATAAACAAGTATAAATCATGACTGAGAATATATTTTCTATCGAAAGGTGTAAGGATAGTAGTAAATACCACCGAGGGTCCAAACAGTACGGCACGAGGCCCCAAACATGGCATTTAGCCGAAGTTAATAGAATCATTTCTAAAACACATGGATATCATATCGAGTTTATAAAAATATGCAATTCAACAATTTCCACGGGACGGACCAAATCACAATCCCAACTGGTGCACGCCCACACGCCCGTCACCTAGCATGTGTGTCACCACATTAATAAAACTAGTACGAAGTTCCGGGGGTTTCATACCCTCAGGTCTAGATTTACAATCGTTACGTACCTCAAACCGGATGAAAATCTACTCCCCGATGCCCTTGACGCTCGACACGACCTCAAATCTCCTTGAATCTATCAAAAATATCAAAATATCAATTCATGCTGAAGGAACAAAGCCCACACGGAAAGTATCAAATCAAATCAAAAATTCCGAAATTTGCCAAACCCGACCCGCGGGCCCACGACTCGAATTCCGATAAAAATCATAAAACTAGAATCCTTACCCTCTCACGAGTCCATACATAAATAATACATCAAAATCTGACAACAAATGGTCCCTCAAATCCTTAAATTATAGTATCCAATTTCAAGCTCTAATCCCCAAATTTTCTTCCTTAATCAATTAGAAATCATCATAAGTATTGAGTTCAAAACCATTACCTCCAGGTGTTACCCCTTGAATCCCTCTTCAAATCCTCTCAAAAATCTCCAAGCCCGAACACAAATGGTGGAAATATGCCCAAATTTCGCGAAGGCAATTATTTATACCTTCTGCTTAGCGAAACCCACAACTGCGGAACTTCCCTCGCACTTGCAGAAATTCCCTTGCACCTGCGGAACTTCCCTTGCACATGCGGTCCCAGGTGTGCACCTCCAAAAAGTCACTAAAATTGCTACTTCGCATTTGCGCCCCCTACAAGCACATGCGGCTCCCCATCTGCAGGTGCGGCCACACCAGAAGAATCACACCAACACTTTTTTCAAACAATTCATCTTCCCAAATTCAATTCGTTAACCATCCGAAACACGCCTGAGGCCATCGGGGCCTCAAATAAATATACCAACACGTCACATATCATTACACAAACTAAGTCGAACCCTCAGAACACCCGAAACAACATCAAAACACCAAATAAATCCATAATTCAATCCTAAGAATTTCTAAACTTCCGAAATTCGCCAACGATGCCGAAACCAACCAAACCACGTTTGAATGACCTGCAATTTTGCGCACACACTACAAATGACACTACAAACCTATCCCAACTTCTGAAATTCCATTCCGACCCCGATAGCTAAGTTTCCACTACCGACCGGAAATCGCCAAAAATCCAATTTCACTGTTCCAAGCCTAATTCTACTCCGGACCTCCGAACAGCATTCCTAACACACTCCTAAGTCCAAAATCACCTAATGAAGCTATCCGGGACATAAAAACCACATTACGAGATCGTTTATCTATAAGTCAACTTCCTGTTGACTTTTTCAAATATTAAACCAACTTAAGAGACTAAGTGTCTCATTTCTCTCCACAATCACTCCAATCCCGAGCAAACCGACCCAACACAACATAAAAGAGCTGAACAACACAAAAATAAAGAAGAAATAGAGAAACAGGGCTAAACTCTTGGAACGACCGGCTAGGTCGTTACAATAACAATTAGAATAGTGCTAATAAAATCATCAAAGAAGTTTGAAACTAGGTATCATGAACGTGAATAGGTTCTTTAGTCACATTCAAAGTTAACAGTAAACATGAATCATCAGATGCGTATCAATATCATCATGTAATTCTAATTTCAAAAACTTAATGAAGTTTATGATCAGAGAGACTAGTTAATAGTTATTAATACACACATAAAATAGTTAAAAAATGAACGTTTGTTAATAGCATAATTCAACAAAATATAGAAAAGCAGTTCATATTAAGGATTTAAACTAGTAAAATGAGAACAAGGTCGATGTTTTATTAAACTCCTTTGGGGCAGCAAACCAAATGAGTGTTCAAGTTAGCCGTTTAGGAAATCAAAAGCTTAGTTTTTAACCAGTGACCAACTTAAAACCAAAAGAAAGAGAGAAACAGAGGTTCAGTGAAAACTTGAAATTTTAAACAAAATACTTAAGAAATACTCTATTGTATCTTAATTTCTTCATAAATGTTAGGGTAGTTAGTAGGTATATTTTCTCTATGTTTGGTAACAACATTAAAAGCCCCTATTTATAGTGGTTGTTGAAGCCCTAGGGTTCACATAATTAAAATGTGGTAGTGGAGGATGACGGAGGATCAAAGGTGATATCAAAGGAGGTAAAATCAGATAGAGTTGAGGGATAATCATTGAAGATTTTTACCTGAGTGACGACTAGCCGTTTGAAAACAAAGGAACATCGAGTAAAAGGCCCAATGTCCAGAGGTCACTACGCTTGATATCTGGACCAAAAATACTGATGATAAAACTGAAGATACAATTATGTATGCCATAGATTTAACAACGTATAAGAGGAATCTGGCGATCTGATGTTGCATCGTTGAATCTAGGGTTTCAGATTTAGGCATTTGAATTCAGAGTGACGAAACGGAAAAGGGATTGACGAGAATCACGGCTGGTGGAGATAGAAGGGATGATTCAAGGATTGATTTGAGACCTTGCACGAATTTGTGCAATGTTTTCTTTCATGATTAGGTCTGGCGTTTGAGAGATTTGAGAGAGAAAAGGGAAAGGAGGCGGCTGGGCAACAGTGGAAATGATTTAGGGTTTTGGGGAGGCCGTATCTACGGATAAGAATGAATGATTTAACAAGAGCAGTTGGATAATTTCATCAACGACTCTGACTACTTTGAGAGTTGGGTATTTTAAAAATGATGTATGGATAAATTTTAATGGCCGTTGGATTTGGACGGTGAGGATTAGATCTTGAGGTGTATTAAAAATAAGGAAAATGGAGTTAAAATTGTGGGTCGTTGATCTATGGAATGGACGACACATATAATTTTGTGTTTCTTTTGTGAGTGACTTAGAAGGGTGACGTGGCAAGGTCTGATTGGTCTAATAGGAGTGGCATGGATTGCCAAAGTGCAGAGGAAGGTTTATTTGGACTGGGTATTTTCGGACATGGGCTTGCACATAGGGCATAAATTATTTTAAAAGATAGCCCACCTATGGTTAATGAAAGAGTTGCAATTATAGCCTTTAGACCTTTATGTCACGACCCGAAAAACGAACCTGGCCGTGATGGCGCCTATCGTGATACTAGACTAGCCAATTAACTATGCATAACATAAGAAACCTTTCGTTTGATTCAATATCAACCAGTATTTCATAAATATTCTATTTTAGCATTTTAAGAAAATAAAGTTAGGTAAAACATTTTAAGTACAGCCCCAGAACTCGGAGTCATTAGTCATGACCACCTAAAAGGAGATACAAAATCCGGTACTTTTCCCTTAATACAAACAAGTCTGAGAATAAACAAAATGACTAATAGGAAGGAGAAAGGCAATGTTGCGGATGCCGTGTAGCTACCTTCAAATCTACGAAGTGCTCCAAAGAGATTAAACCAGCTCTCACTATGTCCTAGCACCTAAATCTGCACACAAGGTGTAGAGGGTAACGTGAGTACACCAATGCAGTAAGTAACAAGCCCAACATGTGGACTGAGAGGTAGTGATGGAATAAACCTCCACATTTATATCATAACCAATGTACAGAAATTTAGGCATGCTTTCAATTGATTAGACAGCTCAAAGTGATAAGACAAGTACAATTCTGAACAGTTTAACATATAGGTACAACTCAAAATATTCTACATGCCAATGCATCAAACAACATGAAATGCCCAATGTGCTTCTACTCTCATATACTCATCCACTCAGTATTGTTTACAGCTCGCATGGCCCAGGGGAGATCCCTCCCAGAATATATACACATCAAACAGAAGTCACTCAGTACTGAGGAAGGCCAATCCAGCCCTAAGGAGAAGACTCATCTCCAGATAATGATACACCTCACAACCACTCGGTACTATATAAGGCTCAACGACCTAGGGAAGATCCATCCCAGAATACGTACACACGTCACTGACCTCAGTTGCTCAGTACCGATGGAAATAGGACAATCCTCCTTCGTGGAGAAGATCCATCTCCAAACATAAACACTTCGAACAAGATCCATGTCCACAAATCCATCCCACAATATCACTTCGGAAAAGATCCATGTCTAGGGAAGATCCATCCCTCAAATATCACTGCACTCACTAGGGGTATGTTACAAACTCCGGAGGGGCTCCTACAGCCCAAGCGCTATCATAAGTCAGATCCAGGCATAATCAATATAACATGTTGCATCATGCAGCCCGATCCCATATTTTTCACTCAATGTCAGGCCCTCGGCCTCACTCAGTCATCACTCTCCAGTCTCGCTCACAATAATTACCGAGACTGAGACATGACGACCGTTCGGGTCTCAACAGTATTGACTTGAACCCTTAACAAAATATTCAGCATGATTTCTAAAATGTTCACATCAAACACATTGACATAAGCACATATATATATAAGAGAGAACCAATAAACGGTGCCATGGAATAAACTAGGTCACATGGTGCACGCCCGCACGCCCGTCACTTGGCATGTGCGTCACCCAATTCTAATCACGTAACACGTAGCTCGGGGTTTTGAACCCTAAGAACCAAGATTGGAAGCGTTACTTACCTCAATCAAGCAAAAACTCTACTCCGCAATACCATCGCCGCTCGACTCCACAAATCGCCCTGTATCTAACCAAAACCAGTATTATATCATTAGTGTTTGCTAAAGGAGCGAAGCCCACATAAAAATTATAAAATTACACCATAAATTCCGAATTCGGCCAAACCCAACCCTCGGGCCCACGTCTCAGAATTCAATAAAAATCACAAAACTATAATCCTTATTTACTCACGAGTATACCCATATAAAATTCATCGAAATCCGACAAATTAAATTGTGAAATTAAAGGCATAATCATGGAGTTTGACCAAAACAAAGTAAGAAATACTTACCCCGATCAATTCTCTGGAAAATCATTCAAAAATAGCCTAATCCCATGGTCTCTAGCTCAAAAGAATTAAAATGGGTTCAAACCCTCGATTGAGATTTTAACACTGTTGCCCAGGTCATTACTCATCGCGAACGCGGCCACCCGCACGCGTTCGCATAGAACAAACAAACCCATTTTCCTTTTTACTCTCTACGAACGCGATTCCCATTACGCGAATGCGATGCCTAGCCAGCCTCACCCTTCGCGAATGCATATCTCTCCACGCGAACACATAGACAAAAACTCTAGGTCCCCCAACTGCCTTACTCCTCTACATGAATACGTTCCCTCGAGCGCGAACGCTACGACTACTTCACTCTGACCTCCGATTTCGCGTTCGCGTCCTCCTCTTTGAGAACGTGATGAATAAAAATCTCAGCTCCCCAAATTAATCTTTGCGAATGCGGCACCCCACCCGCGAGCGCGATGAACAAAATTTCTCTGCAACAACAACATAAATTATGCCATGTTTAAATCAAAGATTTGGTCCATTGACCCCTCCCCCCTATAACCTTATTCAAACTTAGTCGAGGCTTCGAACAACTCAAAACAACGCCAAAAAACCAAATCAACCTCGGATTCAAGCCTAAGAACTTAGAAACTTCAAAATTCCGCCAACGATGCCGAAACCAACCAAAACACCTCTGATTGACCTGAAATTGTGCACACACATCCCACATGACAATAGCAACCTGTTCTAACTTCTAGAATTCCATTCCGACCCCGATAGCTAATTTTTCACTGCCGATCGTAAATCGCCAAAAATCCAATTTTGCCAATTCAAGCCTAATTCTACTCCGGACCTCCGAACAACATTTCGAGCACACTGCTATGTCCCAAATCACCTAATGAAGCTATCCGACCCAACAAAACTACATTCTGAAATCATTTACCTATAAGTCAACTTTCGGTTTACTTTTCCAACTATTCACCAAACGAAGAGACTAAGTGCCTCATTTCTCACCACAACCGCTCCAAACCCGGGCCAACCAATCCTAACGCAACATAA
Organism: Nicotiana paniculata; assembly: GCA_005239505.1. Taxonomy (NCBI): domain Eukaryota; kingdom Viridiplantae; phylum Streptophyta; class Magnoliopsida; order Solanales; family Solanaceae; genus Nicotiana; species Nicotiana paniculata. The sequence goes on along the minus strand of ML350002.1, from coordinate 88,244 downwards.
TAACTAAAGGACTCATAATAAGACAGAAATAGGGGAAACGGGGCTAAAATCTCAAAACGAACAGCCGGGTCATCACATTCTCCCCCTCTTAAACAAAGGTTCGTCCTCGAACTTGCCAAGAGTTGTTCCAAAAGGCATGAAACCGTCGAATAACCTTACCATGCATATACCCGGGGGTGACCCCACGTCACCCTACCCCACATAGATCCGATAACACCACACATTCGAATGCCTCTATATCAAACCTAATCCCTACGCCTTAAAATCCAAATTCCCACGTCAGAACTTATCTACAAGATCAGAATAACGCATCCACACACTGTATATGTTCGAACATGTTGTATCAAGCCAGAGTCATAACTCAAGAAGAAATCACATGATATCTCACCTATCTCGAACACTCATAATGATAAGTTCAAATCACAACAGATGCCCAAGCCACCCAAATGTCGGTAATAAACCCGTCATCAAATAGAGACCCGTTCTAACACCTTCATATACTACCAACGATGAGAGAAACTCGCAGAAATCTATAACCATTCGTCGGAACAACAAGTGATGGAACTCCTTCCCTCCGATAGGAAATATAGCAAAACTTCTAAACCGATTAGCGTCAATATCCTCCCAAAAAATAATCCAAGCAGATCCGATAACACCCATTCTAGGTTCGATGACCTCATCTCATCCGACACAACCACTCTAGTAACATGACACCTCAATACCGCTTAATTCCATAACCCGTGCAGTCTGTGCACTAATAGAAAACATCCCAAATGTACCCAAACATGAAAAATGGCATCAAACAAGAGAATCGTCCTGCAATATCAACGGGTAACACCACAACACAATGCTAAGAACTCCTCATGTACCGCAGAACCAAAACACACAAATCTTACACACAAGGAGCTTATTTAACATACTCCGCTGCAATACGCGAACCCCATCTGAATGCTGGTCCATATTGTATCCCTTACTCTGTCTTGCTCAAAATAAAAAACCACACGAAACCTGATATCAAGTACTCTAAGTGCCTTACCATAACCACGGGAAATCGGACGCTACCATGCCATAGGAATCTGAAGGAACACAAATAATACGTCAAAATCCTACGATACCCATCTAGTTTAACTTACTCAAACTCCACTATAAGACCACAACAGAACTGCACCATGCGTGCCTCAAACCAACGAATCAGTGCTCCCTGAGTCAGGGACGGGTAACTCCTAGATCATCCCAGAGCACAGATAAGCCCAATAGCCAATAACTGACACCCCTCACAATAGTACTATGGAGTCAATCAATCCGACTCGGTGCAAAACACCTATCTCCACTGGGCCTACTACGGAACCCCAGATCAATCCGGTCATACACAATAGACCAAGGACCATCCGAAGGTCCATAATGACTGAATCGTATCAAACACTAACCCCTGGCTAACCTTGACTACGTCTCTACAACCCTCAACTATGAAATCATCTACTCATTCGAGTTCCCAGACTCAAAACCCTCAGAGCACACAAATCACCATATTCAATCACACCACAAGGAATACCTCTACAATCTATAGGATTTACAAGGCCGGATTTGAATACTCGCAGCCGAAAAAGGAGAGTGTCAACTCACCATTGAGGTCCCATAAATCAAAAAGCAAACGATCTTCTGAAACTTACACATCCATCGAGCCATACCTAAAAGTAACATCATCAATCTGATCATCGGAGATCGTTCATGCTACCTAAGAATTCAGAATTACCTTTTCCAAACCATATAGAAACCGACCATACCGAGCAATGATGCATCCACCCGGGTCTCCAGACCCCCGATAGGCACCCACATGACCGACATACGCAGTCTATAACAATAGCATCGCCTACAGGGCGAACACAGGAACAGATGTAACTAAAGACTCACGGGGAATATCCAGAGAATGGGCAAAAACATGATGAAATAGGAAGAACCGGAATCAAATAAACACCGAAGCATTTCGTCACAGACTGAAACAGTACCTGGGATGACGGCATCAGAAGCCATCACATCTGGTATGGCTGAAAGTGCATAAAATTGGGCCTGATCACCACTGGATCGACCTCCCCCACACCTAGCTTCCTGGGTGGGCGGTGCACCAACTGGGACTGAAGCCCCGGGCTGACACTTCTGTTAATACGTACTTCCCGTAAGACGGGGACAAAGCCTTTTGATATGTCCCACATATCCACATTCAAAGCAACCCCTCTCGGAGAATGGTAGTGGAGACTGAAGGGAACCTCTAACACCAGGATAACCACTAGAAGAACCAGGCATAGTTGAACCTTGAATCTATGGTGCACAAGATAAACTCTAAGCTGACAGAGCACTAAATAATGGGTTCCCCTGATGCAAACTGTGAGGACCACAACCAGCTGATCCACCACGATAACTTGAGCGACCTGGCTGAGCTTGCCTTAATGGACAGCCTCTGCTGTGCTGAAACTGTCCTCCTAAAGGAACACCACCAAAACTACCAGATCCTCGAGGCCTCTTGGACTCCCTCTCATCTCGCTCCTGGCGATGAACTGATTCAATCTCTCGAGCGATATCAACAAAATCCTAAAAAGTAGCACCCGGCACTCTCTCTTTGGTCATAAGAACATGAAACTTATATGTTAGGCCATCCACAAATCTCCTGATCCTATCTCTCTGTGTAGGAACCGACCAAATCGCATGACGAGCAAGCCCAGAAAACCTCATCTCATACTGTGACACTATCATATCCCTCTGACGCAGCTACTCAAACTATCTGCGAAGCTCCTCTCTGGGGGACTGTGGGACATACTTCTCGAAAAAGAGAGTGGAAAGCTGCTGCCAAGCAAGGGGCGCTGCACCGACGGGCCTATGCCTCTCATAAGCCTCCCACCAAGTAAATTCAACTCTCTTGAGAACTGCAAGGTAGTAAACGAGACCCCACTAGTCTTAAAGAAACCCTGGGTATCCACGCCCTCATTTCCACTGAAAGCCGGAGGTTGAAGTCTACCAATCCTCTCCAACCTGCGTTGCTCGTCATCTGGCATGACGGGAATGAAAAAATCCTGAACAGGTGCAAACGGCTGGGCTGGGGCTGCCCCCAGTGTCTGAAGACCCTGAACAACCTGCTCAGGTGTACGTGCGATAGGGGTCTGAGTGCATCCCCTGGCTAAGAAGTAGCTGCTAATGTAGAAACAGTAACCGCCTGAGCAAGGCTGGTGCACGCGGTAAAAATCTTGGCCAAGGTCTCCTGAAGACCCGGAATAACAATAGGCACAACTGGTGCCTGAGCTGGTCCACTGGAACATCTGCGACTGGGACCTGATCTGGAATAACTAGAGGGTCCATAGGTACTACCCTGGCCTTTGCGCGGGCTACACCCCTCCCACTACCACGGCCTCCACCGCGGCCTCGGCCTCTCATAGGCCCAACTGGTGGCTGACCATCCTGACCGGTAGTACGTGTCCCCACCATCTGTGAGTGAACGAAACAACCGAAATTTAGTTATCAAAATCAACAGATTTCCACGACCATATTTCAAGAAGGTAAGATTTTCATTAGGGTTTTGCAGCCTCTCGAAGATAAGTACAAACGTCTCCGTACCGATCCGCAAGACTCTACTAAACCTGCTCATGACTAGTGAGTCCTATGTAATGTAGAGCTTTGATACGAACTTTTCACCACCCGAAAAACCAACCCGGTCGTGATGGCGCCTATCGTGATACTAGGCTAGCCAATTTACTATGCATAACATAAGAAACCTTTCGTTTGATTTAATATCAACAAATATTTCATAAACCTTCCATTTTAGCATTTCAAAAGAAATAAAGTTAGGTAAAACATTTAAATACATCCCTAGAACCCGGAGTCATCACTCATGAGCAACTAAAAGGAAATACAAAATCTGGTACTCTTCCCTTAATACAAACAAGTCTGAGAATAAACAAAATGACTTATAGGAAGGAGAAAGGCAAGGCTGCGGATGCCGTGCAACTACCTTGCAATCTCTGAAGTGCTCCAAAGAGAGTAAACCAGCTCTCACTTAGTCCTGTCACCTGAATCTGCACACAAGGTGTACGGGGTAACGTGAGTACACCAACTTAGTAAGTAACAAGCCCAACCTCTGGAGTGAGAGGTAGTAACGGTCTAAACCTCCACATTTATATCATAACCAAGGTACATAAATTTAGGCATGCTTTCTATTGATTAGACAGCTCAAAGTGATAAGACAAGTACAATTCTGAACAGTTTAACATGTATGTACAACTAAACATATTCTACAAGCCAATGAATCAAATAGCATGAAATGCACAATGTACTTCTACTCTCATATACTCGTCCAGTCAGTACTGTATACGGCTCGCATGGCCCAGGGAAGATCCCTCCCAGAATATATACACATCAAACAGAAGTCACGCAATACTGAGGAAGGCCAATCAAGCCCTGAGAAGAACCATCTCTAGATAATGATACACCTCACAACAACTCGATACTGTATAAGGCTCAACGGCCTAGGGAAGATCCATCCCAGAATACGTACACATGTAACTGACCTCAGTCACTCAGTACCGATGGAAATAGGCCAATCTAGCCTCGTGGAGAAGATCCATCTCCAAACATAAACACTTCGGACAAGATCCATGTCCAGGGAAGATCCATCCCTCAATATCATTTCGGACAAGATCCATGTCCAGGGAAGATCCATTCCTCAAATATCACTGTGCTCACTAAGGGTGTGTTATAGACTCCGGAGGACCTCCTACAACCCAAGCACTATCATAAACCAGATTCAGGCATAATCAATATAACATGTTGCGACGTGCACACCTATCTCATATCTGTCACTCATTATCAGGCCCTCGGCCTCCCTCATTCATCACTCTCCAGTGTAGCTCACATGGGTTCACAATGCATGATCTAGCCCGAATCCATGATATAATGGGCAAAACAACAATTACTAAGACTGAGACATTATATGATATGCAATGATAGGACTGGGTATATAATATCAATGAAACACATGAGATGACTGCAATGAATGACCAGTCAGGTCTCAACAACACCGGCGTGAAGCCTTAACATAATATATAGGATGATCTCTAACATGTTCTCATTAAGACGACCGCTCGGGTCTCAACAGTATCGGCTTGAACCCTTACCAAAATATTCAGCATGATTTCTAGATTGTTCACATTAGTCACATTGACAGAAGAACAGATATCAATAAGAGAGAACCAATATACAGTGCCATGGAATGCACCAGGTCATAAGTTATACAGTGCACGCCCGCGTGCCCGTCACTTGGCATGTGTGTCACCCAATTGTAATCACGTAACATGTAGCTCGGGGGTTCGAACAGTCAAAATGAAGATTGGAAGTGTTACTTACCTCAATCAAGCCAAAACTCTACTTCGCAATGCCCTTGCCACTCGACTCGGCCACAAATTTCCCTGAATTGAACCAAAACCAGTATTATATCATTAATGTATGCTAAAGGGGCGAAGCCCACATCAAAATTATCAAATTACATCCCAAATACCGAATTCAGACAAACCCGACCCCCAGGCCGACGTCTCAGAATTCGATAAAAACCACAAAACTAGAATCCTTGTTCACTCACCAATCTACTCATATCAAATTCATTGAAATCCAACCTCAAATGCCCAAAAGAATTTCCCAAACTTTCTTCCACTTTTTACCCAATTTCCACCTCAAATCACAAATTAAATGATGAAATTAAAGGCATAATCATGGAGTTAGACCAAAACTAAGTGAGAAATACTTATTCCGATCAATTCTCTGAAAAATCCTTCAAAAAATGCCTAATCTCGTGGTCTCTAGCTCAAAAAAATTAAAATGGGTTCAAACCGTCGATTGATAATTTAGCACTGCTGCCCAGGTCTTTACTCATCGCGAACCCCACCCGCACGCGTTCGCCTAGAGCAAACCAACTCGTCTTCCTCTTTACTCTCTGTTAATGTGATGCCCATCACGCGAATGCGATGTCTATCCAGCCTCACCCTTCGCAAACGCGTAGCTCTCCACACGAACACATAGACCAAAACTCTGGGGTCCCCCAACTGCCTCACTCCTCTACACGAACGTGTGCCCTTGAGCGCGAACGCGATGACTACCTCACTAAGACCTCTACATTCGCATCCTCCCTTTCGTGAACGCGATGAATAAAAATCTTAGCTCCCCATATTACTCTTCTCAAATGACGCACCCCACTTGCGAATGCGATCAACAAAATTTCCCCGTAACAACACAGGAAAATCTGCCAAGTTTAAATCCAAGAGTTGGTCCGTTAATCCCTTCCCCCACCCCCCGAAAGTCTCCCCAGGCCCTCGGGACCTCAGCGAAACGTGATAACATATTCATAACCCTATTCTAACTTAGTCGAGCCTTAGAACCACTCAAAACAATGCCAAAATACCAAATCAACCTCGAATTCAAACCTAAGAACTTAGAAACATCCAAATTCCGCCAACGATGCCGAAACCAACCAAAACACCTTTGATTGAGCTGAAACTTTGCACACACATCCCACATGACAATACGAACCTGTTCCAACTTCTGGAATTCCGTTCCGACCCCGATAGCTAATTTTTCACTGCCGACTGGAAATCGCAAAAAATCCAATTTCGCCACTTCAAGCCTAATTCTACTCTGGACCTCCGAACAATATTCTGAGCACACTCATCAGTCCCAAATCACCAACCGAAGCTATCCGACCCATCAAAACCATATTCCGAGATCATTTACCTATGAGTCAACTTCCAGTTCACTTTTTCAACGATTCACCCAACTCAAGAGACTAAGTGCCTCATTTCTCACCACAACCGCTCTGAACCCGGTGCAACCAATCCTAACACAACATAATAGACCTGAACGACACATAACAAGACAGAAATAGGGGAAATGGGGCTAAACTCTCGGAACGACCGGCAGGGTCGTTACACTTTAAGTCCTTTTTGAAATTAAATTAAATAAACATAATTATTTTTAATAAAATGTAGTTTAATTATCAAATATATTACTAACTATTGTAATTGATTATTTATATAATACTTCATTTTTCTAAATTGTAGCTGTGATGACCCAAAGGGTCGTCACCTATTTTATTACACATTCCGTACTTTTGAGGCCTTGAAAACCTTATTTGTAGTTGCCTCAAGTTGTCTGCGCAGTCCGGGCGCGTAGCGGGACATCTTAAATATGAAATTCTAAGAAAAATGCTAAGATTTGATATTAACATGAATAAATTTGCCTTCGGTCAATATTTTGGGTAAACGGACCCGGGCCCGTGATTTGACGGTCCCGGAGGGTCCGTAGGAAAATATGGGACTTGTGCGTATGCCGAGAATCGAATTTCGAGGTCCCAAGCGCGAGGAATGAATTTTTGAGTAAAATTGTTTTTTGAAAATGTTTAAGGAAAAAGAAAATGAAATCTAATTAGAAAGTGATGGTATCGGGCCCGTATTTTGGTTCTGGCGCGCGGTAAAGGTCATATTTATGGTTTAAGCACTTTCTGTAAAGTTTGGTTGAAATCGGATGTCGTTTGACGTGTTTCGGACGGAAAATGAAAAAATTGATGTTTTATGAAATTTGATAGAATTCATGGATTTTGAGGTTTAATTCGATGTATATGATGTTATTTTGGCAACTTGATCGCATGGATAAGTTCATAGGATGTTTTTGAGGTAGTGTGTGTATTTGGTTTGGAGCCTCGAGGGCTCAGGTGAGTTTTGGATAGGCCACGTATTACATTTTTTTAACTTGGAAATCTGCTAGTGTGACTGATCTGCAAGCTTCGCGTTTGCGAAGCCAGCATCGCAAATGCGAGCTACTCATCGCAAATGCGAAGGTTGGTCTGGGTAGGCCTAATCGCAAATGCGACCAAGAGGTTCGCAAATGCAAAGGTTAACCTGGGCAGGCCTGATCGCAAATGCGACCAAGAGGTTCGCAAATGCGAAGGATGGGAATGTCTGAAGGGGTTGCAATTGCAAACCCCTGTTTGCAATTCCTATGCCAACCAGTAGCCTGCACTGTACAAAAACCGAATTTTGACTTCATATTCCACATATTCTCAAACTCAAACACACTTAGGCGATTTTTCCAAGAACAAGAGTTCTTCCAAATCATTTGTAAGTTTGTTTTTACTCATTTCTTCATTCATTAACATCATTTAACATGTTTTCAACTTAAAAGTCAGGGATTTCCATGGGTAAAATTGGGTGTTTGGGGTAGAATTTAGGTTTTTCCAAAATTGGGATTTGAGTGGGTGATTGACCTCCGGTTTTAGAGATTTTTATATGGATAGACTCGTGAGAATACAAGGGTTCTGAAAATATAAAATTTACCCGACTCCGAGATGCTGGCTTGGGGGCGTTTTGGTCATATCACCTAATTTCACGTCGTAACCTTAAATTGAATAGTAGAATCAGTTGCATGAGATGTTATTTACGGTATGAAATTTATTTGAATAAATTTGGGCCATTTGGAGTCGGATAGTCGTGGAAAACATGTGGTTTCGGGTTGATTGCTATACTTCAGACTTGAGGTAAGTGTTTGGTCTAACCTTAGCTTGAAGGAATATGAGTTTAGTCTTGTTTGCTACTTGATAATTGTAGAGTACGGTGTATAGGCATGGTGACGAGTATCTATACATTGGTGTCTAGCATGACCGTGAGTCTTATTATTGCCAATATTCCGATTTTGTTGTAACTTCCATGCTTAATTGATGGTTTCTATATGTTGTAAAGAGCATGTGAAGGGAATTGTGATATTTAAAAACTTCGAGGAGCATTGGCTCAAATTGTAACATGAATGGTGAAGAGATATGAGATAATCTCTGGAGCATATGCTCAAATTGTGAAACGGATAATGAATAAATATGAGATATTACATTGTTGGAGCATTGGCTCAAATTGTAACACAAATGATGAAGGAATATGAGATAATTACATCATTTGGATCATTGGATCAAGTGATAGAATAAATCATGGAAATGAAAGTGAAAGAAAGAGAAAGAGTTACTGAAATATACCCTTGCCGGGTCATCGTTGTATTTTTCCCTTGCTAGGATTTAATTGGTTAATTGGTGTTTCCTTGCCGGGATTTAATTGTTAATTGATGTTCCCATGTCGGGATTTAATTGTTTAATTATTTTTCCCTTGCCGGGATTCCTATCTCTATTCTGTTTACTCCCTTTCCCGTGTTTGTGATTGCTGTTTGGGTGAGGAAGAGTGTTAAAGCACGAAGGGTGATGCTGTGCACTTGTTTTGGTTAGTATGAGAGATTAAAGCACGAAGGGTGATGGCGTGCACTCGTTTTGGTGAATATGAGAGAAAAGCACGAAGGGTGATGCCGTGCATTGTTTGATGTTGTCTCCCTTGATGGGATGTTGAGATTACTGTTATTGTTCCCTTGCCGGAATTTCTATTTCTATTTTGTTTACTCCCTTGCCCTTATTTGTGATTGCTGTTTGGGTGAGGAAGAGTGTTAAAGCACGAAGGGTGATGTCGTGCACCTGTTTTGGTGAGTATGAGTGTAAAGCACGGAGGGTGATGCCGTGTCGTACGATGTATCATTCCGTACCGATATTTATTGATTATACTGTGAGGAAAGAGAGTAAAAGCATGAAGGGCGATGACGTGCCATGATTTACATTGATTACATTATACATTTTATACTGAGGACGAGATTAAAAGCACGAAGGGTGATGCCGTGAAAGCTTGTGATTTCAGGTCCTTATTGCTATTCTGACCTTGTTGTTCCTTTCTTTGTTTAAGATGTCTTATATGAAATTGTTATCTCTCCACAACATGTTCCCCTCCCCTTACTGATGGATTACTTTCTGTATTTCTTTTCCGTCATTTATATATATATATATATATATATATTCGTACTGCACAGGTACATTTTGTTGTCGTGTCTTAGCCTCGTCACTACTTCGCCGAGGTTAGGCTCGGCACTTACTCAGTACATGGGGTCGGTTGCACTGATGCTACACCTTCACTTCTTTATGTTGTGCAGATTATGCAGCTGGACCCGGAAGACATCATTAGTGGGAGTGTCTTCCAGCTTGTCCTAGAGGCTTTAAGGTATACCGCTGGCGTTCGTGGGCCTTGGCGTCTCTTCCTTCCCTTTGTCTTCACTTTTGTATTGTTTTTCCTCTAGTTTCAGAGACAGTTATGCATTCTCTTTTCAGACTTGTATTTAGCACTCTTATAGACAGTTCGTGAGTTTGTGACTCCATGTTTTGGGAAACTTTACGCGTTGTATTACGTTGTCCTTATTTAGCTTGAAACCATATTTATTTCCGCTGGTAAATTTTGAACCGTTTAGTTTATCCTATTAAATTGATGTTAATATGCTAGTTTATCTACACACATTGGCTTGTCTAGTGGGTTCAACGTTAAATGCCATCACGGCCCGATGGTGGGAGTTCGGGGCGTGACAAGTTGGTATTAGAGCACTAGGTTACTTAGGTCTCACAACTCACGGGCAACTTGGTAGAGTCTGAGGGATCGGTATGGAGACGTCTGTATTTATCCCCAGAGGCTGCAAAGTTAGGATGACTCCACATTTTTTTCATCTTTGTCGTGCGATATGAATTATGAGTACTGATTAAGTTTCTATTTTATTCTCTCGCAGATGGCGAGGATGCGTGCTTCCCTTGGTTCCTCCCAGCAGCCTAACACTCCTGCTACAGCTCCTACTCGGGGTCGAGGACGAGGCCGTGCTAGAGGCCGAGGCCGGGGTCGGGCTCAGCCTTGACCAGCAACCCCAGTGGAGGACCCTCAGGTCGAGTCTGACGAGGAGGTCCCAGTTCCGGTAGTCCTAATTGGACCATCCCAGGTCACAGAGGGGTTCCTAGCTACCCTAGTGCTTCAGGATGCCCTTGCCCGTCTAGTCGGACTCATGGAGAGTGTAGCACATGCAGGTCTTCTTCCTACAGCACCAGCCGTCTCTCAGGCTCGGGGAGGTTCCTAGACTCTTGCCGCCCGCGTGCCAGAGCAGCTACCTCCACAGTTTCAGACTCTGGCACCTCAGCCAGCCAGGGTAGCTCAGTCGGGTATTTCAGCACCGGTAGCAAAGGGAGCAACTATGTCAGCAGATGCTTTGTGGAGACTGGACAGGTTCACTAAGTAATTCGCTGCTACTTTTACTAGTTCACCATTAGAGGACCCCCAGGATTATTTGGACAGCTGCCATGAGGTTCTTCGGAATATAGGCATAGTGGTGTCCAACAGGGTCGACTTCGCTACTTTTCGATTATCTGGCGCAGTGAAGAGTTTATGGAGAGACTATTGCTTAGCCAGACCAGCTGGATCTACACCTTTGACTTGGACTCAGTTCTCAAGGGTATTTTTGGGGAAGTTCCTTCCCATTACTCAAAGAGAGGACCTTCAGAGGCAGTTTGAGCGTCTCCAGCAGGATCCATGTCAGTCACTCAGTACAAGACCAGGTTCATCATTCTAGCCCGACATGCTCTTATGATACTTCCCACTGATCGGGAGAGGGTTCGGAGGTTTATCGAGGGATTAACCCGGCCTATCAGAGTTCAGATGACTAGAGAGTCAGGTACCGATATATCATTCCAGGATGCGGCCAATGTGGCTAGGAGGATTGAGACGATTATGTCACAGGGTGGGATTAGGGGGCTGACAAGAGGCCCCGTCATTTTGGTCATTTCAGTGGAGCCTCATCTGGGGGCAGGGATTCTTCAGGCAGAGGTCATCCTCCCAGACCCATCCAGTCAACTCTCCAGGTTTCCCATGGTACTTCAGGTGGTCGTGGTTATCAGACGCATTATTCTGATCAGTAGCCTCATAGTGCGCCACCAGCTCCCATCGGCGCACCGCCGCATCAGAGTTTCCGAGGTGGTCATTCAGATCGATAGGGTCACACTCAGTTCCCTCAGCAACCGAGGTCTTGTTAAACTTGTGGGGATCCGGGTCACCTAGCTAGATTTTGCCCTCGAGCACTAGGTAGTTCGCAGAATCAGGGTTCTCGTGCTATGGTACAGACACCAGGTGTTCCACAGCCTGCCAAGCCAGCTAGAGGTGGGGGTAGAGGTGCTAGAGGTAGAGGGTAGAGGTCATAGAGGTAGAGCTCAGGCCGTCAGAGGTGGAGGCCAACCAGCAGCCGACCGTCCTAGAGATGTGGTTCAGGGTGGTGGGGCCCAGCCCCGATGTTATGGTCTTCCAGCCAGGCCAGAGGCTGAGTCTTCAGATGCAGTCATTACAGGTACTATTCGGGTTTGTGGCAGAGATGCTTCAGTGTTATTTGATCCAGGGTCTACGTATTCATATGTGTCCTCTTATTTTGCACCATACATGGTCATGCCTAGTGATCCACTGAGTGTTCCTGTTTACATATCTACATCGGTGGGTGATTCTATCATGGTCGATCGAGTCCATTGTTCTTGTATAGTGGTGATTGGGGGTCTTGAGACCCGTGTTGATTTGTTGCTTTTAGGTATGGTCGACTTTGATGTTATATTGGGGATGGATTGTTTATCCCCCTATCATGCTATTTTGGACTGTCATGCCAAGACGGTGACCTTATCCTTACCGGATTTTCCCCATTTGGAGTGGAAAGGAACTCCTGGTCATTCTACCCATAATGTTATTTCGTACGTGAAGCCTCGACGTATGGTTAAGAATGGGTGTTTGGCTTATTTGGCTTATGTGCGCAATTCAAGTGTTGAGGTTCCGTCTATTGATTCGTTACCCATGGTTCCTAAGTTTCCTGAGGTCTTCCCTTCAGACCTACCGGGGATGCCACCCGACAGGGACATTGATTTCTGCATTGATCTGGCTCCGGTCACCCAACCCATTTCTATTCCACCGTATCGCATTGATCTGGCTCTGGGCACCAAACCCATTAGATCCAGTGTTTCTCCTTGGGGTGCTCCAGTATTGTTTGTGAAGAAAAAGGATGGTTCGATGAGGATGTGCATTGATTACCGACAATTGAATAAGGTTATAATCAAGAATAAGTATCCACTACCGAGGATTGATGCTTTATTCCATCAGCTTCAGGGTGCCAAGGTATTTTCAAAGATAGACTTGAGATCTGGCTACCATCAGTTGAGGATTAGGGCATCTGATTTCCCTAAGACAGCTTTCCGCACTCGGTACAGGCATTATGAGTTTTTGGTCATGTCGTTTGGGTTGACAAATGCCCCAGCAGCTTTTATGGACTTGATGAACCGAGTGTTCAGGCCTTATTTGGACTCGTTTGTGATATTCTTCGTTGATGATATATTGATATACTCCCGCAGCCAGGAGGAGCACGAGCAGCATCTCAGAGTGGTTCTTCAGACTCTGAAGGATAGTCAGCTATATGCAAAGTTTTTGAAGTGTGAGTTCTGGTTATGTTCAGTTGCATTCTTGGGTAATGTCGTATCAGCAGAGGGTATTAAGGTTGACTCGAAGAAGATTGAGGCAGTCAAGAACTGGCCTACACCAGCATCAGCTACAGAAATTCGGATTTTCTTGGGATTGGCAGGCTACTACTGTCGGTTCGGGTAGGGGTTCTCATCTATTGCAGCCCCGATGACCAGGTTGACCCAAAAAAGTTTCCAGTTCGGGTGGTCGGACGAGTGTGAGGCGAGCTTTCAGAGGCTCAAGACAGCTCTGACTACGGCACCGGTATTGGTTTTGCCCACAGGTTCAGGGCATTATACAGTCTATTGTGATGCTTCCCGTATTGGGCTTGGTGCAGTGTTGATGCAGGATGGCAAGGTCATTGCTTACGCTTCGAGGCAATGAAGATTCATGAGAAGAACTATCCAGTGCATGATTTGGAGTTGGCAGCCATTGTTCACGCATTGAAGATTTGGAGGCACTATATGTATGGCGTGGTGTGTGAGGTTTTCACGGATCATAAGAGTCTCCAGTACTTATTCAAGCAAAAGGAGTTGAATTTGAGGCAGAGGAGGTGGTTGGAGTTTTTGAAGGATTATGATACTACCATCTTATACCACCCGGGGAAGGCCAATGTGGTGGCCGATGCTTTGAGTAGGAAGTTAGCTAGCATAGGCAGTCTTGCTTTTATTTCGGTCAGTCAAAGGCCGCTTGCTTTGGATGTTCAGGCTTTGGCCAATCGATCTGTGAGGTTGGATATTTCGAAGCCTAGTCGAGTGTTGGCTTGTACGGTCACTCTCTTTTCATCATTGGAGCGTATCCATGATCGACAATTTGATGATCCCCATTTGTGTGTCCTTAGAGACACGGTGCAGCGCGGAAGCGCCAAGCAAATGACCTTAGATGATGATGGTGTTTTGAGATTGCAGGGGCGAGTTTGTGGGCCCAATGTTGATGGGATTTGAGAGTTGATTTTATAGGAGGCCCATAGTTCCTGGTACTCTATTCATCCAGGCGCCGCAAAGATGTATCAGGATTTGTGGCAGCATTATTGGTGGTTTAGAATGGAGAAGGATATTGTAGCATATGTGGCGCGGTGTTTGAATTGTCAACAGGTTAAGTATAAGCATCAGAGGCCTGGTGGCTTGTTTCAGAGGATTGAGCTTCCCGAGTTGAAGTGGGAGAGGATCACTAGGGACTTCGTTACTGGACTTCCGTTGACCCGGAAGAAGTTTGATGCAGTTTGTGTCATTATTGATAGGCTGACCAAGTCAGCGCATTTCATTCCTGTGGCAGTCTCCTATTCATCTGAGAGGTTAGCTGAGATCTATATATGGGAGATTGTTCGCCTTCATGGTGTGCCGGTATCTATCATTTCGGACCGGGGCGCGCAGTTTACCTCGCATTTCTGAAGGACAGTTCAGCGAGAGTTAGGCACCCAAGTTGAGTTGAGTACAGCATTTCATCCTCAGGCGGATGGACAGTCCGAGCGGACTATTCAAATATTGGAGGATATGCTCCGAGCTTGTCTTATTGACTTTGGAGGATCATGGGATCAGTTCTTGCCTTTAGCAGAGTTTGCCTACAATAACAGCTACCAGTCGAGTATCCAGATGGCTCCTTATGAGGTTTTATATGGTAGGCGGTGTCGATCTCCGGTTTGATGGTTTGAGCCAGGAGAGGTTCGGTTGTTGGGTACAGATTTGGTTCAGGAGGGCTTGGACAAGGTCAGGATCATTCAGGATAGGCTTCGTACAACTCAGTCCAGGCAATAGAGTTATGCAGATCGCAAGGTTCGAGATATGGCTTTTATGGTTGGTGAGCGAGTATTTCTTCAAGTGTCACCCATGAAGGGCGTGATGTGGTTTGGGAAGAAGGTCAAGCTTAGCCCTAGGTTCATTGGTCCGTTTGAGATTCTTGATTGAGTGGGAGAGGTGGCTTATAGACTTGCATTGCTGCCTAGCTTATCAGCCGTACATCCAGTTTTTCATGTGTCCATGCTTCGGAGGTATCACGGCGATCCAGCCCATGTATTAGATTTCAGCACTGTCCAGTTGGAAAAGGACTTATCTTATGAGGAGGAGCCGGTAGCTATTCTAGACCGGCAGGTTCGTCAGTTGAGACCCAAGAGTTTCCCTTCTATTCGTGTTCAGTGGAGAGGTCAGCCTCCTGAGGCATCGACCTAGGAGTCCGAGTCCTATATGGGGAGCCGTTACCCTTATTTATCTCGCGACTCAGGTATTTCCTTCTTCTGTCCGTTCGAGGAAGAACAGTTGTTTTAGAGGTGGAGAATGCGAGGACCCAAAGGGTCATCACCTATTTTATTACACATTCCGTACATCCGAGGCCTTGAAAACCTCATTTGTAGTTGCCTAGATTTGCGTGTGTAGTTCGGGCGCGTAGCTGGACAGCTTAAATATGAAATTTTATGAAAACTGCTAAGATTTAATATTAACATGAATAAATTTGACTTCGATCAACATTTTGGGTAAATGAACCCGGACCCGTGATTTGACGGTACCGGAGGGTCCGTAGGAAAATATGGGACTTGTGCGTATGCCCGGAATCGAATTCCGAGGTCCCAAGCCCGAGGACTGAATTTTTGAGTAAAAATTTTTTCTGAAAAAATTTAAGGAAAATGAAAATTAAATCTGATTAGAAATTTATGGTATCGGGCCCGTATTTTGGTTCTAGCGCCTGGTAAAGGTCTTATTTGTGGTTTAAGCACTTTCTGTAAAGTTTGGTTGAAATCGGATGTCGTTTGACGTGTTTCGAACTAAAAATGGAAAATTTGATATTTTATGAAATTTGATAGAATTCATGGATTTTGAGGTTTAATTCGATGTATATGATGTTATTTTGGAAACTTGATCGCATGGATAAGTTCATAGGATGTTTTTGAGGTAGTGTGTGTATTTGGTTTGGAGCCCTGGCTCTGGTGAGTTTTTGATAGGCCACATATCGCATTTTTGAACTTGGAAATTTTATTGTGTGACTGATCTGCAGGCTTTGATTTGCGAAGCCAGCATCGCAAATGCGAGATACTCATCGCAAATGCGAAGGTTGGTCTGGGCAGGCCTGATCACAAATGCGACCGTGACGTTCGCAAATGCGAAGATTAATCTGGGCAGGCCTGGTCGCAAATGCGACCAAGAGGTTCGCAAATGCGAAGGTTAACCTGGGCAGCCCTGATCGCAAATGCGACCAAGAGGTTCACAAATGCGAAGGCTAGGAATTTCTTAAGGGGTCGCAATTGCAAACCCTTGTTCGCAATTCCCATGCCAACCAGTAGCCTGCACTGTACAAAAACCGAATTTAGACTTCATATTCCATATTTTCTCAAACTCGAACACACTTAGGCAATTTTTCCAAGAACAAGACTTCTTCCAAATCATTTGTAAGTTGGTTTTTAATCATTTCTTTCAATTATTAACATCATTTAACATGTTTTCAACTTAAAAATCAGGGATTTCCATGGGTGAAATTGGGTGTTTGGGGTAGAACTTAGGTTTTTCTAAAATTGGGATTTGAGTGGTGGATTACCTCCGATTTTAGAGATTTTTATATGGCTAAAATCGTGAGAATACGAGGGTTCTGAAAATAAAAAATTTACCCGACTCCGAGATGCTGGCTTGGGGGCATTTTTATCATTTCACCTAATTTCGCGCCGTAACCTTGAATTGAATAGTAGAATCAGTTGCATGAGATGTTATTTACTGTATGAAATTTAGTTGAATAGATTTGGGACATTTGGTGTCGGATACTCGTGGCAAATGTGTGGTTTCAGGTAGATTGCTATACTTCGGACCTGAGGTAAGTGTTTGGTCTAACATTAGCTTGAGGGAATATGAGTTGAGTCTTGTTTGCTACTTGCTAATTATAGAGTACGATGTATAGCCATGGTGACGAGTATCTATACATTGGTGTCTAGCATGACCGTGAGTCTTATTATTGCGAATATTCCGATTTTGTTGTAACTTCCATGCTTAATCGATGATTTCTATATGTTGTAAAGAGCACATGAAGGGAATTGTGATCTTTAAAAACTTCGAGGAGCATTGTCTCAAATTGTAACATGAATGGTGAAGAGATATGAGATAATTACTTATTTGGAGCATTGGCTCAAATTGTGAAACGAATAATGAAGAAATATGAGATATTACATTGTTCGAGCATTGGCTCAAATTGTAACACAAATGATGAAGGAATATGAGATAATTATATCCTTTGGAGCATTGGCTCAAGTGATAGAATAAATCATGGAAATGAAAGTGAAAGAAAGAGAAAGAGTTATTGAAATATACCCTTGCCGGGTCGTCGTTGTATTGTTCCCTTGCCGGTTCATCGTTGTATTGTTCCCTTGCCGGGGTTTAATTGTTTAATTGATGTTTCCTTGCCGGGATTTAATTGTTAATTGATGTTCCCTTGCTAGGATTTAATTGTTTAATTATTGTTCCCTTGCCGAGATTCCTATTTCTATTCTGTTTACTCCCTTGACCGTGTTTGTGATTGATGTTTTGGTGGGGAAGAGTGTTAAAGCACGAAGGGTGATGTCGTGTACTTGTTTTGGTGAGTATGAGAGGAAAGAACGAAGGGTGATGTCGTGCATTCTTTGATATTGTCTCCCTTGCTGAGATGTTGACATTACTTTTATTGTTCCCTTGGCGGGATTTCTATTTCTGTTCTGTTTACTCCTTTGCCCTTGTTTGTGATTGCTATTTGGGTGAGGAAGAGTGTTAAATCACGAAGGGTGATGTCGTGCAAGCTTGTGATTTCTTGTCCTTATTGCTATTCTGACCTTGTTGTTGCTTTCTTTGTTTATGATTTGTTATATGAAACTGTTATCCCCCACAGCATGTTCCCCTCCCCTTATTGATGGATTACCTCCTGTATTTCTTTTCCGTCGTTTATATATATATATATATATATATTCAAACTGCACAGGTACATTTTGTTATCGTGTCTTAGCCTCGTCACTACTTCACCGAGGTTAGGCTCGGCACTTAGTCAGTACATTGGGTCGGTTGTACTGATGCTACACCTGCACTTCTTTATGTTGTGCAGATTACGCAGTCGGACACGAAGGACATCATTAGTGGGAGTGTCTTCCAGCTTATCCTAGAGGCTTCAACGTATACCGCTGGCGTTCGTGGGCCTTGATGTCTCTTCCATCCCTTTGTCTTCAATGTATTCTCTTTTCAAACTTGTATTTAGCACTCTTACAGACAGTTCATTAGTTTGTGACTCCAGGTTTCGGGAAAGTTTACGCGTTGTTGTATTATGTTGTCCTTATTTAGCTTGAAACCATATTTATTTCCGTTGTTAAACTGTGAACCGTTTAGTTTATCCTATTAAATTGATGTTAATATTCTAGTTTATCTATACATGTTGGCTTGCCTAGCGGGTTCAACGTTAGACGCCATCACGGCCCGATGGTGGGAGTTCGGGGCGTGACAGTAGCACTAATTTCGAATTATTAGTTTAGTAATCTAATTAATTAGGAATTAAGGAATAATTTATTAAATTAATTATAAAGCCTATGTGACGTATATAACAACTATTTAATAATCTACAAATAGTTAGCAAGGTATATCTATAAATACAATTATAACATTGATTTATCAATTTCAAAGTTATTAATCTTGTAAGAATAGGTGTTATTGATTGAAACCACTTTCAAAATATTCATTGTAAATTATTCAGTATAAATAAATGAATTTTAAAAGGGAGGGTCCAAATTAGCCGTCAACAGTTGTCCCTCTTTGACCGAAGACGATGAAAGAGTTTTCGGGAAAAGAAAGTAAACCAAAGACAATTTTGTCCGAACATTAGGATACATTGCAGGAATGACACGAATATTGTGGCCGGGAGATTTCGGGAGAATTTTGGGGAATTGGACGAGTTCTTGTTTTGAATTTCCTACATACCTCAAGCTCAACGAGGATCATGCCTTATGTAGTTATGGAGTGAAGACACTTTGGGGAAGAGATGCTCGCATGAATTTCCCCATTATCGTACTATGATGATACTATGGAACGGAAGATTCGGTACACATGAAAGATTTACATTTGCGGCTTTACTCGGAAGATTTGAAGAATTGGAGTTCTACTGATTATTTCGAACTTGAGCTCATATCCTTGGCCTGTAATGAGTTTGTTATCCCTCATAGCATTGTATTTGGGGTTGATGCTTAGAAGGAGTTCCATGTTGTGATGTTTGTTCCTAAAAAAAAAAAAAATACACACATACCCATATATTGCAATGCATAATATATTAAGATGTGATGTAAATGATGCAGGAATGATAATGCCTAGCTACCGGTTGTCACACCTCCTTTTTCCCCGATAGGGGTGGGATAAGGGAGTTTTTCCAATTCAAGTGACATAATCGAATTTGGGATTATTTATTTAATTTCAGAGTCGCCACCCGGATTTTTTTACGGTGTTCCGAGACACCATTTATTTATTTTAAAATCCCAAATCGAGGAAATTATGACTCCGTTAAAAGTATGCGAACTAGAAGACCGGGTAAGAAATTCTTTTAACTCGAGATAAGGTGTGAGGCATACCCGGATTCTGTGGTTTTAGCACGGTCGCTCAACTATTAATAATTGGCCTAATTATTTTATTTATTACATATTTGAGAACCTATTGTGTATTTAGCCTTTTTTTTAATTTTTTAGCCGCTTTTAATATTTATGGATTTATCTTTAAAAAAATCACGATGGCGTGCACTTTCTGTTTTGGACACATTGTAAACGAGCCACATGAAATGCACCCGCAATTTACAATGTGTGATTTTTATTATTGTTCGAAATTGTGGTCGGGGGAATGAGTTTCCACGCTCGAGTGTAGGTTACATAATCATGACTACGGTCATGATGGTTAAAATGCTTATTTGAAGCAATTCGTTTTTCTAATTTTTGTAGTATTAGTCTAAAGAGATACTTTTGACTAGGAAGGAAGATATGTGTTCAAAGTCATCTAATATCTAAAGGAGCTAGTCTAAGGACAAATATTTGGGCCATGGCCAAATTTGGCCCAATTTATAAATTAACCCTTAGGTCAATCCTAATTCTTGACTAATCAAAAGAAGAGTTATTCAATTGAGTAAAAAGCATATTAAAGTGAAAGAATGGTAAAGGGCATAAAACAAAACCATTGATTTTACAATTCTAACCACAATTAGACATTCATTTGGCAGCATTATCACATTCGATTATTATGGAGATGCTGTTTAGGAAACTGTACTTATACATTTCAGAATTCATTAGATTTAAAATTAAACAACATAAGGTGATTTACAGGGATTTTTAAAAAAAATGAGTTTTCTATAGTAACAACTGTAACTTGGACAACTTGGTTTTAATACAAAAATTACATCAAGTTTTAAAGGAGTTCTAAATTTCTATCGAGTCCTAATAATCAGATGCCTAACATATACAATATTGTATTAACCTTAATATATATACATATATATATATATATATATATATATATATATATATATGNATATATATATATATATATATATATATATATATATATATATATATATATATATATATATATATATATGTATATATATATACATACATATATATATATAGCTTTAGAGCTTTGGGCTTTT
Organism: Nicotiana paniculata; assembly: GCA_005239505.1. Lineage (NCBI taxonomy): Eukaryota > Viridiplantae > Streptophyta > Magnoliopsida > Solanales > Solanaceae > Nicotiana > Nicotiana paniculata. Next base: position 67,236 of record ML350002.1, on the reverse strand, counting down.
GTACCCCCTTTAGGCCCAATAGCCAGGGGGGTTCAGACTGTTTCAGGCCTTGACAGCTCATTTTAACAAGCTGACCCATTTCCTGTGTACAAGAAATCATACTAACAGTCTAATTTTCTGTCTATAGCAATTCTAAAAATAAGGGTCAATAGATACATTTTAATCTTTTACATAAATGTTCAGCTAAAACAAATACAAGATTTCTTAAGAAATATACAACATTAAATGACAGTAATCCTAATCTAAGGCTGCTTCAGATCTATTTAGACACCATATGCTCTTTCTTAGCTAAAACCAAGTAGAATACCTGCGATCTCCAAATAAAGGAAAGATTTGCGTGAATCCGACCTAACTAGTGGTCAGATTCTTCTCTATAATGCTATCACATGTAATTTCAAATTTTCACAAAGCTAAAAATAGTGGGATGTTGAGACAAACAGCCGAAAATTATAACTAAGTGTAAATATACATATATGGAACTTATACCCAATCAAAGATGAATCAAACATGCGACTAGATTTGCATTTTTCTTTCAAACATGTATAAACACATCAACATGTAAAAGAAAACTGAAATTTGTAATAACAAATCACATAAACACTGATATTTAGCAGATTTTCATTCAAAAATTTACTTAATATGATGTAGGGGTTACATACCTTAAAAAAGCTAAAATAGCAAGAAAACCTAGACCAAATAAAGGCCAAAAAGCTGGAAATTGGAGCTTAGCACAGCAACCAATAGCAGCCAAACAAACAGTAAGAAATACCCAGAAAATGACCACTTGAATACCAACTACATGAGTAAAATCAACAATAAAAACCAGTTCTTCCAGAAAGAAAACCACAGCTAACAGGAAATTCAGATTTTTTCTGTTTTTGCACTCATACTACAGTGTATTCTGTTTCTATTTTTTAGCGTAACCGTAATGTATTTCAGAATAGTATTTCAGTATATGTGAATAATGTGTAAGTCTATTTTTCAGAGGTAAAGGTGTGTAAAAAGGTCTGTTTTCAGAGGTAAAAGTGTGTGTGAAATCTCTAAAATATGTGTGTAAAAACTCTCTCTACTGACCCGGCCGATCGTTCCGACAGTTTAGTCCCGTTTCCCCCATTTTCTGCTTCATTATATATGGTTTAGCTTTCATTACATTGTGTTAGATTTTTTGGCTTGGGTTCGGAGCAATTTTTGGAGATAAATGAGACACTTAGTCTCTTATCTTGGTTCAATAGTGGAAAAGTCAACCAAAAGTTGACTTATTGGTAAACAACCTCGGAATGCAGATTTTATGGTTTGGATAGATTCGTTGGGTGATTTGGGACTTAGGAGTGTGTTCGGAGTGAACTTTTGATGTTCGGTGTATAATTAGGCTTGAATTGGCGGAAGTTAGTTTTTGGCGGTTTCCGGTCGGCAGGGAAAAATAGGCTATCCGGGTCGGAATGGAATTCTGACAGTTGGAGCAGATTCATAATGTCATTTTGGATATTTGTGCAAATTTTCAGGTCAATCAGATGTGTGTTGGCATCATTGGCGAAGTTTAGAAGTTTTAAAGTTCATAGGTTTGAATTTGATATAATTTTTGGGTTTTTGCGTTGTTTTTGGTGTTTTGAAGACTCGACTAAGTTTGAATAATGCTATGGGATGTGTTAGTATGTTTGGTTGGGGCCCCGAGAGTCTCGGGATTGATTTCGGATGGTTAGCAGAGGTTTGTACTTAGGAAATTTGCAGCAATAATTGTTGGTGTGAATCTACTGGTCTGGCCGCACCTGTGGATGGGGGGCCGCAGGTGTGAGCCGCAGTTGCGAAGGACCCTACGCAGGTGCGAAGATAGGCCAGGTAATAGGAATCCGCAGGTGCGAAACATTGGGCGCACCTGCGAAGCCGCAGGTGCGGAAAAGGGATCGCAAGTGCGAGAATTGGACTGTTAGTCGGATTTCGCAGGTGCGGATCTGCAAGTGCGAGGAATTATCCGCAGGTGCAGATTAACTTGGCAGAACAGTATAAAAAGTGCCTCCGCAAATATTTTGGCATTTCCTCCATTGTTGCATGCGGACTGAGTTGAGTCGAGAGCAAATTGAAGAAGGTATTTGAGGATTTTCAGTGGAGGTAAGTTCCCAGATTTATAAAACTCGTTTCTATGCTATTTTGTTCGGATTAGGCTTGTAATTTGAAGAATTGAAATGGAAAAGGGTTGGGAAAATTGGGAGGAAATTTGGAAATTCTTTTTGTGATTTGAGTGGGAAATTATGGTCCGATTGTGGAGTTTTTGGTATGTACAGAATCGTAGGAGGGTGAGAATTGTTGTGATGTAAATTTTATTGAATTTCGAGATGTGGGACCGGGTCTCAAATTTCGCCAAATTTCGGGAATTGTGTTAAAATTTATATTTTTCAATTAGGTTTTGTTCAGTTAGCATATATTGATGATGTTAATATGATTTTGGCTAGATTCAGAGCATTTGGGAGCCAATTCGAGGGGCAAGCGCACCGTAGAGTAGCTTTTGGGCTGTTTTGAGGTAAGTAACGATTGTAACTCTAAGAATTAGGGTATGACACCCCGTTATTTGATATTGTGTTGATAAATGAGGTGACGCACATGCTAGGTGACTAGCGTGGGGGCGTGCACCGATAGGGATTGTGACTTTGTCTATCCCGTAGCGACTATTAAGCCACATATTCGATTTGAACCCTTACGACATCTTTTCTTTCAGACGTTTATACTTGTTAGGGGCTGTGAGCCATGTTTGGGGCCTTGTGCCGACCTGTTTAGACCTTCATGGGTACTTCAACACTATTCTACATCTATCATGTTACAAAAATTGTGAACTCAGTCATGTTTCCTATTTGTTGTTATTTTCACTTTTATGACACTGCTTTGAAAACTCTGAAAAGTATTTGGGGCTGAGTCCCGTGAGTTGAGATAAATTTCCCAAGTAGCTTGTGAGGGTGACTGAGTCAGGCCGAGAGCCGAGTATGTGAGGATATTTATGGATCAGGCTGCACGCCGCAACAGTATATATGTGTTAGGCCGAGCGCCGAGTATGTGAGGGTAGTTATGGGACAGGCTGCACACCGCAACAATATATATATGTTATATGATATATGTGGGTCGGGAAGCACGCCACAAGAATAAAGATTATATATATATATATATATATATGGATCGGGCTGCACGTCGCAGCAATATATGTTACATATTGGATCGGGCTGCACGCCGCAGCAGATATAGCGCTTGGGCTGAAGGAGCCCCTCCAAAAGTCTGTACACCCCAGTGAGCGCAGTCGACTGTTATAGGGATCGGGCTGCACGTCGCAGTAATATATGTTATATAAATGGATCGGGATGCACGCCGCAGCAGTATATATATATATATATATATATATATATATATACATAGTGGAGCGAGCTGCCCACCGTAGCAGTTGTGTGTGTTCATGGTACTTACTAAGTACGAGTGTTAAGTGAGAGCATGAGATACTGATAGTGGAGTCATGAGTGACTGAGAGTCTTTCCCGAGAGGCTTTATTGTAAGTGACACTATGCCTGAGGGGCTTATATTTTATGAAACTACTATTTTTCACTCTTCTTTACACTGAGCCTCTGATGATAAATGTTGGATAAATGTTTTGATACGAGATTTTTAAATGGAAACTGGAGTTTTATGTAATACTCGGAAATGTAAATTCTTGATTTTATTTACTTATTTCCATAGTCAATTATTATATGGGTTTACATGATTTATAAATGCTCGTCACTACACTCATGTTTTTAGATACTTTGGTTACTTACTAAGTTGGCGTGCTCACGTTACTCCCTGCACCTTGTGTCCAGATTCAGGTGTCGGGGCAGAGCGATAGTTGAGCTACCCTACTTGGAGAATTGTTCGGAGATTTTGAGGTAGTTGCTCAGCGTCCGCAGCCTACTCTTTCTCCTTCCTATTCTATCATTTGTACTTTGTTTCCCAGACTTGTTGTAGTAGAGGATTTGTATTAAAATGTATCATCTCTTAGATGCTCATGACAATTGACTCCGGATGTTGGGAATGTGCTTATATGTTCTAATCATTGTTATGGTTTTGAAATGCTTAAGAAACAGAATTATTATGAAAATTTGGATATTTGATGTATTAAGTGGAAAGTCGTTTCATTATTTTCAGTAAATTGGCTAGCCTAGTATCACGATAGGCGCCTTTAGGGCCAGTTGTGGTTTGGGGTCGTGACAAGTTGGTATCAGAGCCTAGGTCACAACGGACTCAACGGTCATGAGCAAGTTTAGTAGAGTCTTGCGAATCGGTACGGGGACGTCTGTACTTATCTTCGAGAGGCTACAGAACCTTTAGCAACAATCTCATTTTTCTTGAATTTTATCGTGCAATTTGATTGGTTCTAGAAATCTAAACTTCTGTTGTTTCATTCTCTTACAGATGGTGAGGACTCGCGCCACCGATCAGGGCGATCAACCACTAGCTAGACCAGCGAGGGGTCGAGGCCGCAGTCGAGGTCGTGATAAAGGTAGGGGCCAGCTCATGCGGCAACCAGAGCAGTATCAGTTGTTCCCCCTACTGTTCAGGATCAGGTTCCCGTGGCAGATGCTCCAGCGGGACTGGCTCAGGCAGCGACAGTGCCTATTGTTATTCCGTGTCTTCAGGAGACCTTGGCTCAGATCTTGATGGTGTATACCACTCTTGCTTAGGCAGTTGCCGCTACTTCTTAGGCCGGGGGAGGCTGTCAGACTCCAGTTGCCCGGACACGTGAGCAGGCTACTCACGGACAACAGACATCGGAGACGGTTCCCGCCCAGCCAGTTGCTCCAATTCATGACTTCGTGGTCCCAGCTATGCCAGATGATGAGCAGCGTATGCTGGAGAGGTTTAGTAGACTGCATCCTCCGATATTCAGTGGTGCTGAGGGAGAGGATGCCCAGGGTTTTGTAGATAAGTGCTAGAGGATGCTGCGTACTACTGGGATGTTGGAGACCGGGGGAATCTCATTTGCTACCTTTCAGTTTTATGGTGCTGCTTTCACTTGGTGGGAGTATTTTGAGAGGCGTAGACTTGTTGGTTCAGCACCCCTCACCTGGCTGCAGTTCTCCACTATCTTTTTGGAGAAGTATGTATCCCAGTCACACAAGGAGGAGCATCACAGAATTTTTGAGCAGTTGCGTCAGGGGGAGCTATCAGTGACGTAGTACGAGATGCGGTTTTCGGAATTGGCTCGTCATGCCACCGAGTTGGTCCCTACTGATATGGAGAGGATTAAGAGGTTTATAAATGACTTACTTATTAGCTCCGCCTTTCATGACCCAGGAGAGAGTAGATGCTACATCCGAGCAGGTTATTGATATTGCTCGAGATATTGAGTCGGTTCGCCTCCAGGAGCGGGTAAAAAGGGAGGCCAAGAGGCCTCGTGGATCGGGTGGTTCTAGTGGTGCTCCTTCCAAGGGGGCCATTTCAGCATGGTAGAGGCCGTTCATTCAGACCTCCTCAGTCAGACCGCCTAGCCTATGGTGGTGCATCTTCGGGGCATGGTCGTTGCGGTTTTCAGCCAGGCCATTCTTCATTCGGTGCCCTGCCAGCCCAGAGTGAAGCTCAAGCACCATCAGCTCAGGGTTCTTCTACGCATGGTTCTCCTAGTGGCCATTCTGGTGCCATGGGTTCATTTCAGTCCCAGTCTCTAGCTCCAGGGAGCTGTTATGAGTGTGGAGAGTTTGGACATATGAGGAGGCAGTGTCCTCATCTTCTTGGAGGTCCATCTCAGTTGAGGATCCAGCCTTCGACTTCACCTCCAGTAACTTCACCACCCACCCAGGCAGGCAGGGGTTGTAGTCAGTAGCAAGAGATCGCCCTAGAGGGGGAGGTCGAGAAGGTGGAGGTCAGGCCCGTATGTATGCCTTTTCAGCTAGGCCAAATGCTATGGCCTTCGATGTAGTGATCGCAGGTATTGTCTCAGCCTGTTTCCGAGATGCCTTGGCTTTATTTGACCCTGGTTCTACATATTCCTATGTTTCTTCATATTTTTCCCATTTTCTAGATATGCCACGTGAGTCTTTATTTACATCTGTTCATGTGTCGATTCCAACGGGCGATACTGTTGTTGTGGACCGTGTGTATCAGTCATGTGTGATATCTAATGGGGGTTTGGAGACCCGAGTGGACCTACTGTTATTCAGCATGGTCGATTTTTATGTGATATTGGGAATGTACTGGTTATGTTTGTGTCATGCCGTTCTTGATTGTCACGCTAAGACCGTGACCTTAGCTTTGCCCGGATGTCCGAGGGTTGAGTGGATAGGTTATTCTGATTATGTGCCTAGCAGGGTGATTTCCTACCTGAAGGCTCAGCGTATGGTTGAGAATGGGGTGTTTATATTATCTGGCTTTTGTGAGGGATGTCAGTGGTGAGACTCCCACTATTGACTCGGTTCTTATGGTCTGTGACTTTCCAGACGTGTTTCCTGCAAACCTTCCGGGCATGCCACCTGACAGGGACATTGATTTTGGTATTGACCTGGTGCCAGGCACTCAACCTATTTCTATTCCACCTTATCGTATGGCTCCAACAGAGCTAAAGGAATTAAATGAGGAGCTTCAAGAAATCCTAGATAAGAAGTTCATTCGGCCTAGTGTGGCACATTGGGGTGCACCGGTGTTGTTTGTAAAGAATAATGATGGTTCTATGGTTATGTGTATTGATTATCGGCAGTTGAACAGAGTTACGGTGAAGAACCGGTATCCCTTGCCTCGTATAGATGACTTGTTTGCGCAGTTGTAGGGTGACATGGTATTTTCTAAGATTGACTTGCGTTCCGGCTATCATCAGTTGAAGATTCGGGGGCCAAACCTTCCGAAGACTGCTTTCAGGACTAGATATGGTCATTATGAGTTTCTTGTTATGCCATTCGGGCTGACCAATGCCACAGCATCCTTTATGCACTTGATGCACCTTGTATTTCGGCCTTATTAGGATTTTTTAGTCATCGTGTTTATTGACGATAACTTGGTGTATTCCCAATCTCGGGAGGCTCATGAGCATCATTTGAGAGTTGTGCTCCAGACATTGAGGGAGAAGAGATTGTATGCAAAAATTTTTGAAGAGTTAGTTTTGCCATCTGCTTCAGGTTCTTATACCGCATATTGTGATGCCTCGAGGGTAGACGTTGTTTGTTTTTAGATGCAGAAGGGTGTTGTGATTCCGTGATAGTTATCATCCTCATAAGTGTAGAGAGAGATATCAGTTTGCGGCTAAGCCGGCAGGGGTATCTCCTGCGGGTAGTCGTGGGGTGTGTGATCCTTATGTTGTTCGTTTGTAAGTTCTCTTCTACCAGTAAATGATATATATTGTAATTGAATTTGGATCGCTTGTGGAAGTTGGCATGACTATTACAATGGTGAATACGGGATTTGCAGATGACTTGAGCTGTTGGACGGGTTGTGTTATTAGGGGCATTGTGAGTTATTGTTTGTCTTGATCATTCTCTTTGAGCCAAGTGGGGGAGTTTGTTAATGATAGGTTGATTGCACGATTATGTGCTGTATTGGTTTCAGTTCGAGGTATATTGGTGGATCAGTTATGACGTGCATAAATGGACTCTGGGAATGACTCGAGTAATGGAAATTCTTCGATGCAGGTCGTAATGTACTCTATTGGGTAAATGGGTTCTATTGAATAATTGAGAATTAGGGATGTGCTATGTATTCAAGCGGTGGAATTGAGATCAGATATAGTAATTCATGCGCTTCATGGACTTCGAGACTAAGAGTTGTCATAAACAGGTTATTTTTGTGGTAGTGAATTGTGAAGATGCGAGCAAATCTAGGCGAATGTTAGTATGTACCATGATTCAGTCATTGTGAACTTTTCGGTAAGTTATCTATCTGTTGTGGATGACCAGAGTTGATTCAGGGTCATTGGTAGGCCCGTATGAGTGTGTATTCTTCACCGAGTCGGAATTGATGACTTCGAATTTCTATTTTTTAGGAATGTACCATTTGATTGTGATTGAGTTTATTCATGTTCTGGGGTGATCTACGAGCTAACCTTCGGTGTTGCGAGGCGTGGTGATTAGTAGTTATATATGCACTTATGGTGCAGGTTTATTTGTGCTTTATAGCGGGATCTGAGTAAGGTAAGTATTTGGGTATTGCGAGATTGAGGCGTATTGATTATGCATTTTCTGATTTGTATGTCATGGTATCGTCCGGTTTTCCCCATTGTTATGGCAATGCACTTTGAGTACTTGATGTCGAATTTCGAATGTTTATTGATTTTGGGCAAGGTGGCTCGTAGTATTTCATGTTTACCAGTGTTTGGATCAGTCCGCGCAGTGTAGCGGAGTAATGTAGGGGTATGACCTTTGGTATTGGATTCTTGTGTTTTGATTTTCATGTTGTGTTCTATGCTTTTAGCACGATGTTGTGATGGTAATTGTTAATGGCAGGATAGTCCTCTCGTGTGAATCTTTTATATAATTTGATTACATTGGGATGTTGATATTGAGTGCACGAGTTGCAAATGTTATGGCTTCGAATTGTATCAATGTGTCATGTCATCAGAGTGGTCGTGTTAGAGGAGAACAGGTCATTAGACCTAGAACGAATACTATCAAAATTGACTACTGCATAGTTGGAAGGATGAATATAGGGAGTCGACTTAAAAATCTTCTATATTCCTGTTTGGGAAGGGGGAGCTTCATATCTGACTGATACGATGAATGGTTGATGGTTCTACGTGTTTCTTTCATCATCGGCAATATATAAAAGTGTTAGAGCGAGGCTTTTCTTGATAAGAGGTTATGTACCGGTATTGAGCAGTTATTGTGGTTCAGAGTTATCGCTATCAGTGTTTGAGTCATGCGGTGTATTATGTGATTTCATCTGGGTTGCGTATATGGCTTTGTCAAACATGTTCAAACCTGTTCAGTTTATAGTTGTGGAATTATGATCATGCATATTACTTCAGAAGTGGAAATTTGGTTCTAAGGTTTATGGGTCAGGTTGGATTTCGAAATTTCAAATGTGTTGTGCTATTGGACCTATATAGGATAGGGTGACGTGGGATCACCCCCGAGTATGTGCATGGTAGGCTACACGGAAGTTCGATGGTGTTGGAGAACAACTACTGGCACGTTCGAGGACGAACATATATTTAAGTGGGGGAGGATGTAACGAACCGACCGTTCATTCTGAGAGTTTAGCCCCGGGGAAGCTTCATTATATGTGGATCATCTTCATTAAGTTGTGTTAGATTGGTTGGCCCGGGTTCGAAGCGATTTTTTGAGAGAAAATAGACACTTCGTCTCTTATATTTGTTCAATAGAGGAAAAGTCAATCGGAAGTTGACTTATTGGTAAACAACCTCAGAATGCAGGTTTTATGGTTCAGATAGCTTTGCTAGGTGATTTGGGACTTAGGAGTGTGTTCGGAATGAACTTTTGATGTCCGGTGTAGAATTAGGCTTGAATTGGCGAAAGTTAGTTTTTGGCGGTTCCCGATCGGCAGGGAAAAATAGGCTATCGGGGTCAGAATGGAATTCTGATAGTTGGAGCAGGTTCGTAATGTCATTTTAGATATATGTGCAAATTTTTAGTTCAATCCTATGTGTTTTGGTTGGTTTCAGCATCAATGGCGAAGTTTAGAAATTTTAAAGTTCATGGGTTTGAATTTGATGTAATTTTGGTGTTTTGTGTTGTTTTTGATGTTTCGAAGGCTCAACTAAGTTTGAATAATGCTATGTGGTGTTTTAGTCTGTTTGGTTGGGGCCCCGAGGGGCTTGGGATTTATTTCTGATGGTAAGCGGAGGTTTGAATTAGCAGCAAATAGCTGCTGGTGTGAATCTACTGGTGTGGCCGCACCTGCGGATGGGGGGCCGCATGTGCGAAGATAGGCCAGGCAGGAGGAATCTGCAGGTGCGAAGCATTGGGCGCAAATGTGAAGCTGCATGTGCGAAAAAGTGATCGCAGGTGCGAGAATTGGACTGTTAGTGAGATTTCGCAGGTGCGCACCTGGGACCGCATGTGCGGGTCCGCAGGTGCGAGAATTATCCGCAGGTGCGGATTAACTGGGCAGAACAAAATAAAAAGTTCCTCCGCGAATATTTTGGCATTTCCTCCATTGTTGCTTGCGGATTGAGTTGAGTTGAGAGCAAATTGAAGAAAGTATTCGAGGGTCTTCAGTGGAGGTAAGTTCCCGGATTTATAAAACTCGTTTCTATGCTATTTTGTTCGGATTAGTCTTGTAATTTGAAGGATTGAAGTTGAAAAGGGTTGGGAAAATAGGGAGGAAATTAGGAAATTCTTTTGTTGATTTGAGTGGCCAATTATGGTCCGAGTGTGGAGTTTTTGGTATGTAAGAATCGTGGGAGGATGAGGATTCTAGTGATGTAAAATTTTATTGAATTTCGAGATGTGGGCCCGGAGCTCGAACTCTGCCAAATTTCAACAATTGTGTTATAATTTATATCATTCGATTGGGTTTTGTTCTGTTAGCGTATATTGATGATGTTAATCTAGTTTTGGTTAGATTCGGAGCATTTGGGAGACAATTCGAGGGGCAAGCGCATCGCGGAGTAGCTTTTGAGCTGTTTTGAGGTAAGTAACGATTGTAACTCTAAGGATGAGGGTATGACACCCCGTTATTTGATATTGTGTTGATAAATGAGGTGATGCACATGCTAGGCGACGAGCGTGGGGGCGTGCACCGATAGGGATTGTGACTTTGTCCATTGCGTAGCGACTATTAAGTCGCGTATTCGATTTGAAACCTCACGACATCCTATCTTTCAGAAATTTATACTTGTTAGGGGCTGTGACCCATCTTTGGGGCCTTGTACCAACCTTTTTAGACCCTCACGGGTACTTCTACACTATTCTACCACTATCCTATTACAACAATTTTGAACTTAGTCATGTTTCCTACTTGTTGTTATTTTCATTATTATCACACTACTTGAAAAACTCTGAAAAGTACTCGGGGCTGAGTCACATGAGTTGAGATAAATTGCCCAAGTGGCTTGTGATAGTGACTGAGTCAGACTGAGAGCCGAGCATGTGAGGATAGCTATGGATCGGGCTGCGTGCCGCAACAGTATATATGTGTTAGGACGAGCGCCGAGTATGTGAGGATAGTTGTAGGACGGGCTGCATGCCGCAACAATATATATGTTATATATTATATGTGGGTCGGGCTGCACGCCACAACAATAGAGATTTTATATATATATGGATCAGGCTGCACGCCGTAACAATATATGTTACATATTGGATTGGGCTGCATGCCGCAGCAGATATAGCGCTTGGGCTGAAGAAGCCCCTCCAAGAGTTTGTACACCCACAGTGAGCGCAATCGACTGTTACATGGATCGGGCTGCACGCCGCAACAATATATGTTATATAAATTGATCGGGTTGCACGCTGCAGCAATATAAATATATATACATAAATGTAGTGGAGCGGGTTGCACGCCCCAACAGTTGTGTGTGATCATGGTACTTACCGAGTACGAGTGTTAAGTGAGATCATGAGATACTGATAGTGGAGTAACGAGTGACTGAGAGGCTTTCCTGAGAGGCTTTATTGTAAGTGACAATGTGCCCGAGGGGCTTATATTTTATGAAACCTACTGAGTTGGCGTACTCACGTTACTCCCTGCACCTTGTGTGCAAATTCAGGTACCGGGGCAGAAGGATAGTTGAGCTACCCCATTAGGAGCATTGCTCGGAGAATGTGAGGTAGCTGCTCGGCATCCGCAACCTACTCTTTATCCTTCCTATTCTATCATTTGTACTTTATTTCCCAGACTTGTTGTAGTAGAGGATTTGTATTAGACTGTATCATCTCTTAGATGCTCATGGAGATTGACTTCGGATGTTGGGACTGTTCTTAGATGTTCTAATCTTTGTTATGGTTTTGAAATGCTTAAGAAACAGAATTATTATTAAAATTCGGATATTTGATGTATTTAGTTGAAAATCATTTCATTATTTTCAGTAAATTGGCTAGCCTAGTATCACGATAGGCGCCATCACGACCAGTTGTGGTTTGGGGTTGTGACAGTCTCTAAAAGTGTGTCAAAATCCCTCTCTATCCAGACTGCTGAATATCCTAGCTTGTTTATAGGGAAATTTAGGACAACATATTTTTAGCATATTCTTTATCTAACTAGGCTGAAATAGTACAGGTACAACTGTCTAACTTATCCTATTGGACAGTTGTACCTCCTTTTAGAACATTCCTATAAATTCCAGCCCTTATCCCCTTTTAGAATTACTTCTTTACCCATAAAAAATCTGATTTTCTGATATTTTCCTAATTCTAGAAGCTTCTTGGGTTGTTACACCCAAGATTATTCAATTGAAAGTCCTATATTACCCGTTAATGTCCTTAGAATTACTTCTTTAGTAATTAAGGATCAGGTTATTATCATATCTATCAACTTATAGTGGTTTATCCGAATTGAGTGATTAACTCAATAACTAACCTTAATAAAGTTGGTTTTTAAACCCACTTTGAACTTTAGAGAACAACTTTCAGGATTTAGGTTAGGTTAATTAAGGTGAACTTGTTAGCCTATTAGTAGGAAGTTTTAGTCCCCTTAGTGAGGTTAGATAATTCTAGAATAGCTAATTGAATGTTGATTTGTTTTAGGACTAAGATTAATTAATGAAAACTAATTAAGTTATTAGACTTAGTCAATTTTCTTACATTAAGGTTTATTTTAGTTCCCAACTTAAGCCTAAGAGGGATTAGTTCTTTATTACTTCACCAAATCAGCCCCTAATTAATTCACTACTTAATCGATTAATCTAAGTGAATGACCAACAGTAGACTGACCTATGCTAGAATCAGAAACAAGTTGACAACATACATATTAAATACAGATTAACAACTCAGGTTTGAACACAAATTCAAAATCAGTCATGAAATCTAAAAATCAGAAACAGACTAAGGAAGGGAATCAAATAATTCAAGCGAAGTCCAAAAATCCTAATTAATTGATGATTAATCAGCAACTATGATTAAAAGCTAACGAACCGTAGTTAGTGATTAACAAGGACAACTAAACCTAAAATGCTTATCATTCAAGAAGTGCTAAACCTAATCCTACTTGAAATCAAAATTAAAAGCCGGATTAATCAAAGGGAAGCACAGGAAGAAAAGCAGAAGAAAAACATTGACACATTAAGCATGCAAAATATAGAACTTCATTATGAAAAATAAGGAAAACACATAGAAGGTAAAAAGGGGGGGGGGGGTACCAGTTAGAGGGATTTGGCCGGAAAAGTTTGCAGTCGTCGGACCTTGGGCGGACTCCGACGGGTTTTGAAATGACCCAAACCCGTATGAATCAATATCTCTCACCAAGAGCTACCGACTCATGTAGGTGTGAGTCATTGGGGGTCTCTGAATCGTCAAGTAGAAGAAATCTAGGGTTTCTGGTTCAGATTTTCAATTAGCGAATTTTGGGTGATTTTTTGGGGAAATTAGTGGTAAGACGGGGTTGAGGGGGTGAAGGAGGTCGTGTGGTAAAAATTTGGGGCTGTTTGGTTGAGCTCCGCCGCCGGTAGGCGATTTTCTGCCGGCGGAGCAGGGTGATAGATGGTGGAGTCCGGTCAGATGTTTAGAGAGAGAGACAGGAGGTGAGGGGTTAGACTTTGGTAAATGAGGGGTGGGGGGGGGGGGTGTTTGGACAGATGTGTATTAAATGACTGTTGAGTTCCTAGCCGTTGGATCTAAATAGATCAACAACTAGGATTGATTTGTTACTTAAACGGGGTTGTTTTGGAGGGTTGGGGTTGGCCGAGTTTAATTAATTTGGGTTGGGTATTGAGTGTTTTAGGGAGGAAGATTTTGGGCCTGGGAAAGTTAGCTAGGGCCGATTTACTACTCTTATGACCAATAAACATTAGTTAATTAACACTAATTCCAATTAATCTTTAAAAATGTAATAACTAATTTTGATTTGTTTTTTTGTCTAATTATAAACTAATTGTTGAGTTAATTAAAAGTAACACCATTTAATTTACTCCTAATAAATTTACAATTTGGTTGGAAAGAAAGATTAAATTAAGAAATTGTCAATTAAATCTATATTATGCCAAATAATCATATTTTCGTTATTACTCATTTCAATTAATTATAAATAATAAATTTGTAATTTTCTGATGATAATGATTTAGGTTATGCACGTAATTATGCAACGTTAAATCATTTGTAAATTGTAAAAGATGAACTATGTTACGCCCCGAAATCCCACCATCGAGTCGTTATGGAGTCTAACGTTGAACCCGCTAGACAAGGCAACGTATACAGTTAAACTAACATGATAACATCGAATTAATAGAATAAGCTAAAATAGTTCACAACTTAACAGCGGAAATAAATAAAGTTTCAAAACTAAGTAAAGACAACATAATACAACGTCGCAATAATTTCCCAAAACCTGGAGTCATAAACTCACGAACTCTCTATAGGAGTTCTAAATACAAAGTCTGAAAGGAAATACATGACTGTCTCTGAAAACTAGAAGAAAAACAAGACAGTAATGAAGAACTAGGGATAGGAGAGACGCCAAGGCCCACGAACGCCAGCGGGTATACTTTGAAGCCTCTAGGGTGAAGTGAAGGACACTCCCACTAGTGATGTCCACCGGGTCCGGCTGTGTAATCTGCACAACATAAAAAAGTGCAGGTATAGCATCAGTACAACCGACCCCATGTACTGAGAAAGTGCCGAGCCTAACCTCGGCGAAGTAGTGACGAGGCTAGGACACGACGACAAAATGTACCTATGCAGTTTAATAATACAGTAGAATCTAAACAAGAATACAATTACGGGGAAGAACATGCTGGGGGTAAGAGATAGGAAATACTGAAATGACGGAAATGAAAATAACAGTCTAAAATATACGAAAATAGCAGCGGGAATGGACAACACAAACTAAACAGTGAAAAGAAACGGCACAACATGTCCTCTCATGCATAATAATATAAAACATGGCACGGAATGTCCCCTCGTGCATAACAATGTAAAATATGGCACGAAATGTCTCCTCGTGCATAAAAATATAAAATATGGCACGGAATGTCCCCTCGTGCATAACAATGTAAAATATGGCACGGAATGTCCCCTCGTTCATAACAATGTAAAATATGGCATGGAATGTACCCTCGTGCATAACAATATAAAATATTGAACGGAATGTCCCCCCGTGCATAACAATATAAAATATGGCACGAAATGTCCCCTCGTGCATAACAATATAAAATATGGCACGGGATGTTCCCTCGTGCATAACAATATAAAATATGGCAGAGAATGTCCCCTCGTGCATAAAAATATAAAATATGGCACGGAATGTCCCCTCGTGCATAACAATATAAAATATGGCACGAAATGTCCCCTCGTGCATAACAATATAAAATATGGCACGACATCACCGTTCGTGCTTTTACTCTCTTCCTCACCAACGCAATGACAATTATCAAAATGGCAAGGAATGCAGCATAGTGGAATCACAAATCCTGATCACCCGGTAAGGGAGAAATATCAGTCATTATCATAACAAATTGCCCGACAAGGGTCTCAGCTATAACCACCATTTTCAAGTATATCCTTTACAGTTGGGTCCTCAATAGGACCATTACATCACAAATTCATCAACGAGGATTTTCAACAACAATCAACTTCCTAGTAGAGATAAATTCATAATACAATAGGTACTCGTCACCTCACCGATGCATTGCACATGGTAAACACTTAACACATAGCATACGATACCTATTCCCTCACCAAAGTTAGGCACGACACTTACCTCGGGTCCAAAAATAGCAATCAAGCCTCTAACACCGCCTTTCCTTTTGAATTCAACTCCGGAACAACAATATCTAGACATAATTAACTTAAGTATATCAATAATGACTCAATAAATCGATCCCATAGCCTAATTATCCATTTCCTAGCATTCTTCCAAAAATACCAAAATTCGACCCCCGGCCCGCTCGCTCGGATTCCAATAATTCTCGAACGGAACACTCACCCAAAGCCTAAGGATCATTAATATACGATTCTTACTTAATTTCATGGCCATTTCACAGAAAATTCTCAAATGGTTACAAGTTCTAGATTACTACCCAAATTCTTGGTTTTTGCACTAATTTATGTAGTTAATTAAGCTAGAATCCATGCATGAAGCTAATTTTTTAGTAGAGTTCACTTACCTTACAAGACCAAGTCGTTCACCCTTAACAATGGAGGACAATCGCCCAAACAAGAAGAAAGAAATGAGAAAAATGGGTTTAAAACCCGTATATAAAACACACTGCCTGAACAGTTATTTCTGCACCTGCGGCTCGGGGATCGCAGGAGCGGTCCCGCACCTGCGAGGAAAATTTTGCGCCTGTGGAAATGGGCCGGGGAGCATGGGCCCGCTCCTACAGAGTTGAGGCCGAACCTGCGGCTCCGCTCCAGCAGAATATTTTCCGCACCCGCGATAAGTTGCCAGGCCTTTGGGTAATCGCACCTCCGATGCTGGTGACCGCAAGAGCGGTGCCGCACCTGCGACTGGGCAATCGTACCTGCGGTCACACCAGAACAGGTGCACCAGCAACTGTGTTTGCTGGTTTTTATCCCTCGTTAGGTGCCCGGAAGGCACCTGGGCCCACCCGAGCCCTAGTCCAAATAGACCAACGAGTCCCAAATTATAACACGGAGTCGCTCGAGTCTTTGGAACACCCAAAAAAACACTAAAACTCAAAATCACACCCCCAAATCTTGCCCGTTTCCAATTGATGACTGGCTATTATATAAGTGTTGACCTAAGCCCCTGCGCAGGGGCTCGGCTCCCGAACCGTACGTGAGATGTCCCATAAAGTGCAGAATATCGTATATAATGTGACCACTTATGACGCCTATGCTTTGCAAGCCTACATAGGGTACTTATCCTAGTCGGAACAAGTTGATAGGACCCCCTTTTTTACGTCCCCATGTTCCCCCCGTGTGGGGCGACATGGGGACGAAAAAATGAAAGATAAGGATGGGGTTTCTCTCGCTTTTGGCAGAGCGGGCCCCCAGTGGGAGGCTCGCACGACAGGCTATTAGCTCAGTGGTAGAGAGCTATATAGGGTCAGCGTTGTTTGCAAGTCACGTCAGTGCAGGCGCAGCGTAGCGTCATGGTAGCGTTAGCTATGCTCGACTAACAGGTTGAGTCATACCCCAAGAACAAAAGTTAGGAACTTTAAGTTTTCTAGACTTCGCTAACCACGTGTCAAACTGACCTATACTACTCGGAATGACACCAAATATACACACGACTTCCAAAATCATCCTACGAACTCGTTCGACTGATTAAACCACTAAAATAACATCAAAACAATGAATTAAACCTCAAAACTCATAGAGTTTTCTTAAAACTTCATAGAGCTCAAATATTCCAATTTATATCCGAACCACGTCATTTCAAGTGCGTTTTACACCAAATTTCACAGATAACTCGCATAACATATATTAAACATGTTCTGAGCTCCGAAACCATAATACGGGCCCGGTAACGCAGATTTCACCTCAAAGTTTTAAAAATTCATTTCTCGGGCTTGGGACCCCAGAATTCGATTCCGGGCATATACCCAGGTCTCATATTTTCCTACGGACCTTCCGGGACCGTCAAATCACGCGTCCGGGTCATTTTACCAAAAATGTTGACCAAAGTGAACTTTATTCCATTAATTATCATAAATTCAACAGTTCAACACATTTCCACATAAAAGCTTCCTGCCTACGCGCTCGGGCTACGCACGCACAATGAGGTAACATTAACGGAAGCTTCCGGGGCCTCGAAACACAGTTTTTGCTAAATTACACAAGATGACCTTTTGGGTCATCACAAATTATGATTATGCAATGCAAACATAATTCACAAATAACACTAAAATTCAACAAAATTTATAAAATTAATTTATTTTATTGAATTTTATAGGAATATATGGTACGTAAAGTATCACATGCTCACAACTGCCCCTCTTTACTCGGAAACACGAAGAGTTTTTGGGCAAAGACAAAGTGAGCAGTCATGAACGATTTTTACCAGTTCAAATACTCGATGCGAAGCGTTTTTGAAAAGTTTAACCGAACCCTGCTTCATAGGTTTCCTATATATCCTTGGCTATAAAGAAATCAGGTCAGTGTAGTTCTAGAAGTTTTGGTAGCTGGGACTACCGGGTAACTGCGGTTTCACTGTTGTTGCTGCTGTTACTATTGTTACTGCTTGCTGAGCTCCTTATTAGACCAAAATCAAAATGAAAAAGACTAAACTAAACCTATCAACTATGAGTTACAATATTCCTATACATTAGCCTTCTGAAGCTTGACCTTGAGTCTTGGTTGCTTCTTTATACAGACTCCGGTCTGAATCTTGATGCTTGTTAGTTGTAGGTGCAGGTTCAATCTTTTTCAATTTCTTGGATTAATACGGGACGTGCGTAGCTTGCGACTTCAATCTTGTCCTGAGCAGTCCGCATCTTTGCCGCTTCTGTACTTTGGGGTTTGGCTTTCTTTTTTCTCTTTTTTTTGTTCTGCACCGAAATATCTTCTTTTGCTCATCTCGAATCCATTGTCCTAAAATGTAATTTGCACAAATCAAGAACAAATGAACAAAATTTTCTGCCCCAGTTTTCACTAGGAAAATTATGTGAGTTATTGTAACGAAATATATGCTACTTTATTATTGAAAGCAATGAAAAGCCAGGAATGGTGTACCCAGAGCGAATGTAGACTAGGGGTGGATACCGTAATGCCTAAAAGTGAAATCAACTAGGGATTGGAGACTCTATGTTGGAAAAGATCGACAGGTTATGCCGTCGTCAAGAAAAGATCACCGGGTTATGCCGGTGTCTAGGAAAAGGTCAACAAGTTAGGTTGTTGCAAGGAAAAAATGTCACTAGGTTATACCAGTGTCAGGAAATGATCAACAGGTTATGATGTTGTCAAGAAATAGATCACCAGGTTATGCTGGTGTCTGGGAAAATGTCAACAGGTTATGTTGTTGCCAGCAAAGAGATTCCCGGGTTATGCCGATATCTGGAGACGATCAACATGTTATGTTGTTGTAAGGAAAACATCACCATGTTATGCTGGTGTCTGGGAAGGTCAACAGGCTATGTTGTTGCCAGAAAAAGAGATCACTGGGTTATGCCAGTGTCAGGAAATGATCAACAGGTTATGCTGTTGTCAGGAAAAGATCACCAGGTTATGATGTTGTATGGAAAAGATCACCAGATTATGCTGGTGTCTGGAAAGGTCAACATGTTATGTTGGTTCCAAAAAAACAGATCACTGTGTTATGCCAGTGTCAGGAAATGATCAATAGGTTATGCTGTTGTCAGGAAAAGATCACCAGGTTATGCTGGTTTCTGGAAAGGTCAACAGGTTATGTTGTTGCCAGGAAAATAGATCACTGGGTTATGCCAGTGTCAGGAAAAGATCAACAGGTTATGTTGTTGTCAGGAAAAGATCACCAGGTTATGCTGGTGTCTGGAAAGGTCAACAATTTATGTTGTTGCCAGGAAAAAGGGATCACTAGGTTATGCTAGTATCAGGAAATGATCAGCATGTTATGTTGTTGTCAGGAAAAGATCACTAGGTTATGCTGGTGTCTGCTATAGAGTGGGACCCTATATTGGCATCAACTAAGGAATGGAATATCCTTGGTTGGAAAGGTTTTGCTAGTATGGAGACCCTATTCTACTTTAGGTTTGAATTATGTTCAACATCATTTCTTCTCTTTTTTTTTCTTTTTGTTTTATTTTCAGAGAATGGGTGAATGCAGTCTTGATACCCAATTTTTCCTCAAACTATTTTGTAAATTTGCATATATATCTCAAAATCACTTTTCATAATAATTGGCATTATTTCATAATTTTACTAATTTATTTTCCTATTTATTTAGTGTTTTATATTTAATAACTATTCATAAATTGCATTACAAGTGATTTCTAATTATTTCATTGGTCAATATACCATTCTATTCCTGTCAGGATTTAATTCTTTCATAAATTAGCCAATTTTGGCATTATTTAATTATTATTACAGCAATGTTACAATTATATCCTAATCGTATATTTTTATACCATTTTAATCATTGCTTAGCCGTTTTATATTTTTTATATTATCTAATTAACTTAATTGTACTTATTTAACCTCAATTTCCTTTTTTATAATTATTAGTTATTTTATTAATTATTGATTTAATTTTAAAGGGTATTTAACAATTGGCCACATTTATTTGAATTCTAGACTAAAATCAACCCAACCCACCAGATTATAATAACCCAATTCTCCTACCCAGCCCAAACTAATTCCTACCCGGCCCAACCCCAGATCAAACTGAGTCGTTGATCAAATTAGATCAACGACCCAGATTTTACTTACCATAATTAAACCCTAACTACCCCCCTCCGACCCCTCATTGTCTCAAGACCCCTTATCTCTCTACTCTCATCTCTCTCTCTCTCTCTCTCTCTCTCTCTCTCTCTCTCGTGTCTTATGGAGACTTCTGTCTCTTCAGTTCCGATGAACTCCTTCATCTTCTCCGGTCACCCCTTTGCCGGAGACCTTGAAGCCTTCGTCCTCTTGCCTCTCATGGCTCTCCAATGCCGGTGATGTCCTCCCTAAGGCCCTCGAAGGGTGAGAACCCGTCTTCTTACACCCATGGTGTTCCTGTCTACTTCAAACCTCCAAAACTTGATTTCGAGTAGGGTTTATGACCCCGAGGCTCGAGCTAGTGCTGTTTGAGGTCTTTCTCATCTTCTCTAAGGTTTTCTGTAAAATCATAACTCTTACAACTTTCCGATTCTTTTAGATCTATGATAGATTTGTGTATGTTTTGAGTTATTTCGTTATTTTTCGCAAAGATTCTCTGATTTCCTTTTAAAAAGGCTTTCCGTTTTCAAACTAGGGTTTCATGACCCCTCTTAAACAATTTTTCCATGACTTTTCAGTATTATCCTAAGGTCTCTACTGTGTTTAAACGATTCATTCAAGTTTTTCTATCTTATATGAGTTGTTGTGTTGAAATATCTAATTTCTCGTCCTAAACCCTAAGTTCATGATTTGTCTTTGATAATATGTTTGCATATATGTTTGCATTTCATGAGCGTTATGATTCACTGATATTTTACCCTATGTTATTCATCTATGTCTTTGATTTTTCATGCTTTAGCGTTTATCTCACTGTTCACTCTGTAATTCATATTAATCCCTAGTTTCATATGATTTCACTACTAGGGTTTTTGACTTCTTTCCTATTATTTATTCAATTCATGTTAATCTCCTTTAATTGACGTTATTCCTGTTCGAATCCATGATTATGTGTAATTTTACTTTGTTAGGGTTCCTGATTTATTGTTTGAATCCCTGATTCCTTGTGATTTGAAAACCTTACTGATTTCTTATGGGATACTCTTACTAATTTCTGACCTTTAGCTTATTTCTAACCTTGTTACCTGGTTAATTTACTGTTAATTGATCCCTATTTCCTTAATTAGAATCTGATGAATCTGGTCTCAATTTCATACTTGTACTAGGTTGAGAGTGTTTCCTTATTTGTTACTCACCGTTTGAATAACTCCCTTAATCATGGTAGTACTTCGGCTTATTTCACTCTGATTGATACTAAGTTTCATAATTGTTGATTGATTCTGATTTTTACCTTACTCTTCACCTAGCTTTCAAAACTATATATATGCATACTTTTTCTCTCATTACACACGAACTGATCTATTCAAAATCTCTCTCTCACAATTAAAAAAGACTCTCTACTCTCTCTTCTGTGCTAACTACTACTATTCTAAGTTAGCCGGCTGCAATCCAAGGCTAACTATTGTGCATCTCCTACTATCCTGTTTGTGTTATTGTTTTCTTCACTTCACTGATATGTTCTAATTTAGATTTTAGTCCTTAAACCAACATTTTTCTACTACTGTTGTAATTGGGCATGCTTTTAATTTGCTTTTACTTGTTATTCAGCATGTATCTAGGATCCTGAACTCCCCTCTGCATGTTAAGTTGGGCTTTATTTGATTATGACCAGCATGTTTCTGTATACTTAGAACCTACTACTTACATACCTTTGACTGGTACATTAGTTTAATCGTTGTCTTAGTTGATTTAGGTGTTAATCTAACCTAGTACTTTACTGTACCCCCTAATCCTCTACACCCTTAGGAGTTTCTGATTGTATGCCTATGTGTGTATCTGCCTTCTATATGTCTGCCGTTACATGCTCTGTATTTGTCCCTCAAATCCCATTACCCTTGTTTGTGGTTGTTGGACTATCCCTGGTCCTTGGTGTGATGTTAAACATCTATTTCCCTCTTCAAAACTGTTTTCTTACTTACCTTTTCTCGAGGTTGTTTTTTTACTTAAATCCTTTGTTTAGAAAATAAAAAGCACTCTCACATATATTCTTTGAAGTCTAAGTTCAACCGCTCCGTGTGAGCAGTGTTTGGGGACCCTGTGAGTGCCCTTTGAACTTTGCAACACAAGGCATGTACTTCCCACACTACACATGTTTAACTCTATTTTTGCTATGTCTGGGTGTGAGCACTGCCCGGGAGCCGTTGAGGTCCTTAGGGAACTCTGACACACCCGGACTATGAAAGGCTATGAAACACCAAAGGCATTGAGGTTTGGAAGATCTGGGCCTAATTGAAGGCTCCCTATAGAAGTAACTTCTTATTTTTTCTTTGGTTGTGTAATTCATAATTCCTGGCCTGTAATAATTCGTAATCAGATATTTGGGAATGGATAATGGAAAGGGAAGGGTAGTTATATAGATTATCCATGTTAAAGGGTAGATACTATGCCTCTAGGTTTACATTTGTTACGTGTGCACTAGAAATTCATGCTTAAGGCTGATTGTGTGCGAGCATATCATGCATTAGATATCTTATTCCTTAGGCCCATGTTTACTGTTTCACCATGCTATTATGGCATTATCATTTATCATATAGAAATCATGCTCTAGGATTAATTGTTAATATAAACCTGTTATTCATGTAAACCACTTTTAATATAGCTGTAGTGTTGTGGTACACCTAGGAGTCATGCTTAGGATAATAATGTGCTAATAAACAAGTCATCCTCATACTTTCTGCATAGCATGTTCAAATACTGTGACTTTATGCATTTAGAAATCCTGCCTAGGAATTCTATCCCTATGTGTGCATATTAGATATCATATCTTAGGACCTCATTCAACACATAGTTTAACTACTGACTGCATGAAAAGGACCTAAAAATAATTTCACCATGTTTCCAAACAACTAGTAATAGTTATGTATTTTTGCAACACCTAAGTGCAGCATGTTTAGGCAAACTAACTTGTATAGTTTCGTTAATAATCTGTATAATTACTGGGTGTTGTCATACGCTTAGGCAAGCTTTAGGTGTTAAATCTATAGAAACTAGAAACATACTCCTTTATACCTGCTGCTTGACTATTAATGGTTATAGTCAGTAATAAAACTACCTCACTATTGCATTCTCACCTAGGTATCATGCCTTAGCTTCTGAAGTTAATAAGACCTTACTTATGTTTGAGTCGTGGTAATCATGTGCTTAATCTGTGGAGGAATACTTAGGCCTCGTATATGTTCTTATTTGTTTTCCCTTATCTGAGGTCCTAATTGTCGTTGTTTCTCGCTTTGAATCTTGTCCTTTAAACCTAGGGGTCAACCTAGTACTTCCTTTTACGATAGTAGTCCTAGCCTTCTCCGGGACTGACAGGATGGGACGGGTAATAGCACGCAATAGAATTCGTAACCAATACATTCTTTAATTATCTTCACGGGGTGGGAAGGTAAGAATATGGATATGATGACCGGTGGGCGAATACCACGTGTAGCCCCTCTTCGAGGAGTGATTACTGGGTAATGCATTGATGTGGTACATATTATTATAAACCTAGGACACCTGTATACGCTAGTTCGTAATCATCTCTACTGTTTTCAAAATATCTATATGCTTAAGACTTAAATCCCCTTTTATTTGAGCATTTACTTGTTATTTTCTAGTTGTACAAAATTCACGAAACCATTTGGCCAGGAACCACACTTGTGGATCCTGAGGGGTGCCTAACACCTTCCCCTTCGGATAATTTCAAGCCCTTACCCAAATCTCTGGTTAGTAACGTAGTTGTAATTGAACCCCTTAGGTGCCCTAACGCACCATTAAATTCGTTAGGTGGTGACTCTTCAGAATATGCAAACCCTTTTCCCAAAAGGAAAGAGTTGTCCCAACAAATGTCATAAACCCGATATTCCGCGAGGAGGAAAAAAGGGGGCGCGACAGCATGGCGACTCTGTTGGGGATATCCAGGATTTTACCATTTCAAATTGTTTCGTGAATTTATTTTAATACTTGCACCCTTTCCTATTCCCTTTACATGCAATTAATTGTTTACTTTGGGTATTTACTTTTCTTCAAAAACGAAACTGACATGTCTCTTTGTTTCCTTTTGTAACTGCTTTAAATCATTATTGCCATTTTTACCGCTTTTTAACGTGTAAATATGTGACAACTTGTTGTAATACTTTTTGCATAAATCATGCTCAACATTCATACTTCACTCGTTCCAAACAAAATACTATAGAAACGCTTGATGAGTGGTTGCACCCTTCCTATATTATCACCCACTAAATTCGGAAAGGCTTATTTGCGGTAAAACTAGTCGATTAGCGGTGCAGCCGACGGTTTCGTGCCTTACCCCCTTGAGTTGTCCGCTCAAGGGTACCAGTCTAAAACCCCATTTAAACCTTACTTTGTTGCACTATTGCATGCATCATGGCGAAACCTAGTAAAGCTAAAGTGTCGTCCTCATGATAGCTTTTAAGATAGCCTTATCCAAAAGTCCACTGGGTTTCCCTAGACCCAAACAGACGCCCTCACGTTCTGTGCATTTATTTGGATAAATAAATGCTTCCTGCTAATTATAGACAATAAATAGTCGAGTCTGGTGGGGGTAAGGGCCTAACCCTATTTTCTTTGCAGAAAAAAATGAGGCACGAAGTCCCCAAATTCGGTATGGTCTCCAACATCCACCCAAAACTGTTGAGTTGGTGGGAGGATCTGCACTCTAGCGACAAAGCTATCATCAAGAAACACTTGGGTAATCTACCATCTCTTATGAAAATCCAGCCTAACAAAATGATAGTAGAGGTTGCTACCCTGTTCTGGGATCGTGAAAGGTCCGTGTTCCACTTTGGGAACATCGAAATGGCGCTTTGATAGAAGAGATAGGAGGGTTGGCTAACCTAGTATGGGAAACTCTGGGGTTGTTGATGCTGATAACCGCAGAGGCAAAAGTTTTCTCAAAATTATGGGTCTGAAAAAGAACGCGGAATTGGTATGTTTGGAGAATTCATACATTCCTTTTGACTACTTTTATGAAAGGTATGGCTACAGCAAATCATACCCTACCTACCATGAAGAGTTTTCTATCACCTCTCTAGGACACATCCATCGCCGAGTCATCGTGTTTATGGTTTTCTCTTTGGGTTAGATCGTGTTCCCGATGAAGAAGGAAAGAATCCATACCAGGCTAGCCATGGTAACTAAGACCATAATGGAAGGGGTAAATGAACAATATTTCAGCATTGTGCCCATGATCATTGCAGACATATATCGAGCCTTAGAAAGGTTTCAACAAGGAGCAAAGCATTTCGAAGGTTGTAATTTATGACTTCAACGCTGGCTCATGGAACATCTCCAAAAAGGAGAATATCGACTGGAAATTCACCGCCGTATATGGGATGACCATATCGCTTTCCATCACCCAAAGCAAAAGAATTATATCCCTGACATGTTCGCTCAACCTGAAAATGCTGAAGGATGGGTTGAGATTTTTGATAACTTGACTGAAGAACAGGTTCAATGGATGTTCCAATGGTTTCCAATAGATGAGTTCATCATTCGATCCTGAGACGCATCATTTCTGATATTGATTGGTCTAAGGGGGACATACCCTTACGTCCATCTTCGAGTTATGAAGCAAGTAGGAATGAAGCAAGTCATCCCTAATGTCGAGAAGATGATCCATCTTCGAGCTGACTTTAAAAATAATCATAGTCCTCACAAGTGCCAAGCTCAGCACCTGTGGCACTACAAGGTTATACTTGAGAAAGACACCATCGAGCCAGACATGTGTCACGCCGGTTATACCCCTTTCTAGGTTGTCAGAGCAAGTCGAGGTACGTCCGAGGTCACAATGTTATAGATGAAAGGGATGAAGCACAGGTCAAGTTCAACCAGCTGCGCAAAAGGATCCGGGAAAATGAGGATGATCACCATAAGATACATGAGTCAAACAAAAGACTTATCAAGGAATGGAAGGACATGGCTATAAGTTCCAACAAGAGGCTGGGGTGCTTGGAACGAGGTATAATCGAGCTGGAAGAAAAGTTCATCAAAACAGTTGAAGATTGTCAAAAGGCTGAGGGAGCTGCAGGGGGATACCTAGCCAGAACATACCTGTTCCTGGGACTTCGCGAGTTAGGAAAGCTGCATGAAGGAAGAGAGAATGTCGAATCCTGGGAAGGTCTTTCTGGGACCAAGTAGATAGGAATGTCTTTATTTTTCTATCAATGTAACAAGTCCAATGGCCATTAGTGACATTTATTTTTTTCGTATATCGTTTTAGGATTTGTCTATTTTTATTATCAATAAAATGAGTAATTTAGAATTTTAAGTTCTCCAAATCAATTTGTCGCTAGGCCTACCTCGGGCACAAAGAGGTTCCCAACTTAGGACACGCTTTGATTTCCACATTATGTGTTTAAATACTGCAATACTCTTTTCATGATCCCCGCTCACTTGGTTACCTTTGTTTTTTATTTTTTCTTACTCCCCTCCCCAAAAGGTTAGCTCGTGCATTCTGACATCATCAGACTATCGCACTAGATTCAAGGGCCCTCCACCTACTCCTACCCCTAGTCCTCCTAAGGGCAAAGACAAAAGAAAAAGTAAGATGGAAGAGTCCAGCGGCATCAGAAAGGAGAATATTCAGGTCCTGCATGACAACATGTCACCACTTCAATAGAAATTGTTAAAGTTTCAGGAAGAATTCGATCAAGTCCGGAATCTAGCCAATTTGTCATTTTCCCTCAACGTCCCTGGCGTTAACCTTCCAAATGCTCAAAACCCCGAACCTCCAAAAAATATCCCAAGACAGCAAAATCATCCCACACCTCACAATCACACCACTCCCCCAAAAAACCAAACTCTCCCGACGTAGTACAATGCTTGCCATACCTCAAATAACACTCCAATACTCATCCCAGAACCCCAAAACCCCACAACACACCATTTCCACACCTATAACAATCCCATCTATGTGGAAACCATGACCCACTCCACTCCGCATATCCCACATGCGTCTGAGTCTGACGAAAAGGATTTACTTATCAGGAACCTGCCCGAGGAGCTTAGGGAACTGACCAGCCGAGTCTAGGGTGTTGAATGAACCAAGGGGATTGAAGGGTTGAATTATGAAGACCTTTGTATCTAACCCGATGTCGAACTGCCCGAGGGGTACAAACCTCCAAAGTACGAAATGTTTGACGGTACCAGTGATCCTAGAGTCCATCTGAGGACCTATTTGGACAAAGTGGTTGGCGTAGGAAAGGATGAAAGAATCCGCGTGAAGCTGTTCATGAGGAGTTTGAAGGGAGACACACTGTCTTGGTACATCAACCATGACCCCAAGAAATGGTCAAACTAGGTAAGCATGGCGTCTGATTTCATGGACATGTTTAGATTCAACACAGAGAACGCACCGGATGTGTTCTACATTCAAAATTTGAAGAAGAAACCTACAGAAACCTTTCCCGAGTATGCTACTCGCTGGAGGTCCGAAGCCGCTAAAGTCAGACCTGCTCTAGAGGAAGAACAGATGAACAAGTTCTTTGTCCGGGCTCAGGACCCGCAGTATTATGAACGGTTAATGATGGTTGAGGGCCAAAAGTTCTCTGACATCATCAAATTGGGTGAGCAGATTGAAGAAGGTATTAAAAATTGTATGGTTACAAATTTTTTAGCCTTGCAACCCAGTAACAAGGCTCTAATGTCCGGTGGTGTGTCTAAGAAGAGGTGGGAGCCGTAATGGTTGCACAATGAACCAAGTCCCCGCTCAAATACCAAACCTATCGGACACCTCCACTAACATATCATCCAAACCCGAATTACCAAGCACCCTTACCAAATTACCAAACTCCACCACCTTCCTACCAAGCTCCACCACCCATATATCAACCTGTTTCACCCAAATATCCACAACCCGCTCATGTCTACCACACTTATAATTCCCATCCATCCCATTACCAATCATCCCTGCACGCCAAAAATTTCCTAGACCTCATCCCACTTTTGATCGCCGCCCTCCAAAGCAATACACCGCTATAGCCGAGCACATTGACCAACTGTATGAGAAACTCAAAGTTGCTGGTTATGTCACACCTATCCCTGCTGCCACCCCTGAGAATCCTTCTCAGTGTGTTAACCCAAAAAAATCCTGTGCATACCATTCCAGCATGAAAGAACACACCATAATAGAATGCCGTTCTCTGAAGGACAAAATACAGGCTCCCATTGACAGCAAGATTATTGTGACAAAAGACCCTGCTCCAAATGTCCGCGACAATCCTCTGCCAGATTGTAAGGGTAGAGGTATCCATCTGATTAAAATACAAGATGATTGGGATCCCGAGGGGTCAATCGGGTTGATCGCAGAAGGCGATGACCCGAAGAAACCCGCAGTCACTCTCAAACCAATCATAGTCAAGATTCAGCCCTCTGAGGCCGCTGAGGTGAATATGTCTATACTATTTGAGTTTGAAGCAGCGCCACCTGCAAAGTCACCAGTGCCAATTGAGGCTGTGTTTGTATCTCCAGCGAATGCACTAGCTTCATTCGAGGTCGCAGTCTTGCCACCTCGAACACACATTTCGTTTGAAGTAAAGATGGCTTCACCAATTCAGGTGGCAATGTCAACCACGCCACCCTTCTATTCAAATGCTATCCCTTGGGACTACACAGCCGAGGCGAGAAGGAAAGGCAAGGTCGAGTCTGAGGAAGCTGTCACAACATAGGGTATGACGAACTGGTAGGGTCTACACCCTTGAGCATCTGGCCGAGTCAAGCAAGCAGGCTGCCAACCGGCCTCCCCTTATCAAAACAGGTCCCGATGACTTTGGAGAAAGGTACATGCTAAGGAGTATTCAGTCATCGACCAGCTGAACAAGACCCAGGCACAGATATCCATCCTCTCTTTGCTGCAGAATTCCGAAACACACAGAAATGCTTTGTTGAAAGTGTTGAGTGAAGCATATGTGCCAAACAACATCACTAGTGGGGAAATTGCCAATACGGTAGGCTAGGTACTAGAGAGTCATAAAATCACTTTTCATGAGGATGAGCTACGACCTGAAGGATTGGGGCACAACAAAGCACTGCACATGACCGTGCAATGTGAAGATCATTTCATCACAAGAATCTTGATCGATGGAGGTTCCAATATTAACATATGTCCGTTGATAACACTCAAGAAATTGGGTAAAAGGATACATGAGATAAGGGATGGGGAGATCAATGTGAAAGCCTTTGACGGTTCTTATAGGTCTACCATTAGGGAGATCAATCTATGTCTATAGATGGACCGACTTGGTTCGAAGTGGATTTCCAGGTGATAGATGTACGGGCATCCTACAACCTGTTGTTGGGACAACCCTGGATTCACGCTTCTAGGGCCGTACCATCAACACTACACCGGGCAGTAAAATTTGAGTGGAACCACCAGGAGGTGATTATTCATGGTGACGGTAGCAACCCTATTTATAGTCGTCAAACTATTCCGGTGATTGACGGAAAAGGGAAGATAGGCAGAGGAACTTACCACCACATTGAACGGATAAATGCTATCGACAAGGACAAATGGTGGGACAACAAAATTGAGATCATCCTGAACTAGAGATGATATGAGCTAGGCAACGGGCTCGGTAAGAACCTCCAAGGGATCACGAAGCCCATAAAGCTCAAGGAGCATGGCACCACTTTCGGTCTGGGGTATGAGTACACTTGGCAGGAATTCAAAGACAGGTATCCACCTTGGCGTGGTCCCTATTACCCTTTGAGTCAGCCGATACCTCATCTTGAGCAGACTTTCAAGCAGGCCGACACTATTTACGATTCAAATGAGGAAGAAGCACTTGCAGCAATGAGGAATTTGTTCCTAAAGGATGATGATATAGATTGATGTGTTGTTCTGGGGGGGGGGGGGAGGAAGGCCCTTCCATACAGACTATAATGAAGGGGGAATATCTCAAGAACTGGTCTATGAAGGCAACCAAAGCCCGACGAGCCTCGGCGTAGCAAGGCTAAAACAAGCATTATTTACTGTTTTATTTACTAAATGATTTTCCTTTTCCTCCATTTTTCAATTTCTGCAATAAAGATCTTGAATGTTCAAAACAGTTATTCAACCTATCAAAGCATCTTCTAAATTTCTCTTAAGAATCTGAAATTTATTGCTATTGTTTTCTCTCATTACTTTATTTATACAGCATTACTATTACTTGTCTTGATGAACCGATGATTGTGACATGCAATGAGACAACGCAGCAAACAGACATTGATTCAGAGAAAGACAACATACCGGACGAGATTGTCAAAGAAGTTGATAATTTTGAGAACATACCTAAGTCTAACATAGATGAGACCGAAGTTATCAACCTGAGGGATTCATAAAACGTCAAGAAGACTCGCATCAGCATTCATTTGTCACCATCAGAAAAGAAAGAATACGTAGGGTTTCTAAGAGAGTATGAGGATGTATTTTCATGGTCATATGATGACAGGACTTGTCTAAGTACGTCTATTGTGGCTCACAAACTGCCAACCAATCCAATGTGTCCACCAGTGAAACAAAAGCTCAGAAAGTTCGAACCCGACATGAGTTTGAAAATCAAAGAAGAAGTTACCAAGTAGATAAATGCCAAAGTTCTCCAGGTAGTGGAGTACCCGACATGGTTAGCCAACATTGTACCTGTGCCAAAGAAGGACGGGAAGGTCAGAGTCTGTGTCGACTACCGGGATCTTAACCGGGCCAGTCCGAAAGACGAATTCCCCTTGCCAAATATGCACATTCTGATTGATGACTGCGCCAAGCATGACTTGCAGTCCTATGTGGATTGCTTCGCTGGTTATCACTAGATTTGGATGGCCAGGGACGATGCTGAGAAAACGGCGTTCATTACGCCGTAGGGAGTGTATTCTTACAAGATGATGCCATTCGGTCTAAAGAATGCAGGGGCCACCTATATGAGGGCCATGACCACCATATTCCATGACATGATTCACAAGGAGATCGAGGTGTACGTGGATGATGTCATTATCAAATCAAAGAAAGTTGCTGATCACAGGGAGAATTTGGGGAAGTTCTTCAATAGATTGTGAAAATACAATTTGAAACTAAACCCCGCGAAGTGTGCATCAGGGGTTTCTGCTGGGAAGTTGCTGGGATTCATTATGAGCCTCCGGGGAATAGAATTGGATCCGTCAAAAGTCAAAGCCATTCAAGAGCTACCACCACCAAGGAACAAGAAAGATGCGATGAGTTTCTTCGGGAGGCTTAATTACATCAGCCGATTTATAGCACAGTCTACAGTCATCTGTGAGCCAATCATTAAGATGCTGAAGAAGGACGCTGCGACCGAGTGGACCGATGATTGTCAAAAGGCTTTCGACAGAATCAAGGAATATTTGTCAACACTGCCAGTCCTAGTACCGCACGAGCCAGGAAGACCTTTACTTCTCTATCTTGCAGTATTAAATGGAGCTTTCAGTTGCGTTCTGGGGCAGCACGATGAAACAGGAAGGAAGGAACAAACTATTTATTACCTCAGCAAGAAGTTCACTCCATATGAGACCCGATATTCTCTATTAGGACGTACCTGTTGTGCTCTAACTTGGGTCGCCCAAAAGCTGAGACATTACTTCTGTGCCTACACGACATGTCTCATATAAAAGATGGATCCATTAAAGTACATCTTTAAGAAGCCCGTGCCCACTGGCAAGCTAGCCAAGTTGCAAATCCTGATGAGCGAATTCGACATTGTTTACATGAGTTAGAAGGCAGTTAAAGGACAAGCTCTGGCTGACCATCTTGCTGAGAATCCCGTAGACGGAGGATACGAATCCCTGAAAACATATTTTCCTGATGAAGAGGTATCATTCATAGGAGAAGATATTGCAGAATCCTATGATGGTTGGAGGATGTTCTTTGATGGAGCAGCAAACTTCAAGGGAGTCGGTATTGGAGCAGTACTAGTATCAGAGACATGTTAGTATCATCCGATATCCGCCAAACTCAGGTTCCCTTTCCCCAACAATATGGCCGAATATGAAGCTTGCATCTTGGGGCTCAATATGGCTATTGACATGAACGTCTTGGAGCTGTTAGTGATCGGTGATTCAGACCGATTGGTACATCAGATATAAGGAGAATGGGCAACAACGAATACCAAGATATTGTCGTATCTGCACCACGTACAGGAGTTAAGAAAGAGGTTCACAAATATAGAGTTTCGGCACATCCTCATAATCCAAATGAGTTCGCCGACACATTAGCTACTTTGTCCTCAATGATCCAACATACGGACAAGAATTTCATTGACCCTATTCGCATAATGATCCATAATTAGCCAGCTTATTGTGCCCATATTGAAGAAGAAGCAGATGGAAATCCTTGGTTTCATGACATCGATAAGTACTTGGCAAAAGGAGAATACCCCGAGCTTGCAAATTTATGTTGTGACCTGTGGCCCACATATGAACGGTTTTGTTTTAGATAAGAAAATACTCCGAGATGGTTACTTTTGGATGACTATGGAAACGGACTGCATCCAATATGTTTGGAAGTGCCATCGCTGCCAGATACATGGGGATATGATAAAACTGCCGCCAAGTGAGCTCAATGCAACCAGCTCACCATGGTCGTTCGCCGCTTGGGGTATGGACGTTATTGGACCAATTGAACCTGCCACTTCCAATGGCCACAGGTTCATTTTGGTTGCCATTGACTACTTCACTAAATGGGTCGAAACAGCATCCTACAAAGCAGTTACTAAGAAAGTTGTGGCCGACTATGTCCGCGACCGTATTCTTTGTTGGTTTCGAGTTCTAGAGTCAATCATCACCGACAATGGTTCTAATCTCAACAGTGACTTGATGAAAGCTATGTGTGAAACTTTCAAGATCAAACACAAGAATTCCACAACATACAGACCTCAGATGAATGGAGCCGTAGAGGTTGCTAACAAAAACATCAAGAAAATACTAAGAGAGATGATAGAAAGGCACAAGTAGTGGCATGAAAAGTTATCAGTAACTTTACTGGGATACTGCACCACTGTCCACACATCAACAGGGGAAACTCCTTATATGCTAGTTTATGGTACAAAGGTTGTAATTCCTGCCGAAGTGGAGATTCCATCTCTAAGAATTATACAAGAAGCTGAGCTCAGTGATGCAGAATGGGTAAGAAGCCATTATGAGTAGCTAAACCTCATAGACGGGAAGAGAATGAATGCAGTATGTCATAGTCAACTATATCAGAACATAATGGCTAGGGCCTTCAACAAGAAAGTCAAGCCGAGACGATTCACACCAGAGCAACTGGTGTTAAAGAAAATCTTTCCTCATCAAGATGAAGCCAAGGGGAAGTTCTCTCCCATCGGGCAAGGTCCGTACATGGTTCATAGAGTGCTGACAGGAGGAGCACTCATCCTTGCAGAAATGGACAGAGAAGTTTGGCCGAACCCTATCAATTCAGATGCAGTCGAGTGCTATTATGTGTAATCTTTATGCTTTCTTAGTGATGTAATTTGAACTATGCCTGACGTGATTCCCGTTTAAGAGGGGATACGTAAGCATCCCTATGGGTTTGGTCACAATTCAATAAAAATCTATTTTTCCCCGCAATTGGAAACTGGGGCAGAATTTTAAGGAGGACCCTCAAAATTCTGAATCAAGTTCAGCCAGTCGTCGCGCGAGCAGCAGCCAGAGGCATCCACCCAGCAAACTGGGGAAAAATTTTGTGTCGCAACTCAAAATTCCCCAGCTCAACTGAGTTTACTTCCTCGTCCGGGAAGTAAGTACTCAAAGGTTGATTTTCATCATCGACAGGATATTCCAAATATCCCAAACTCGGTGAGCAGGATTTGCCATTTAACTAATCTCCCGGTGGGCATTGGCTTTTGGAATATATAGTTCAAGGGATCCAACCTAGTGATGAGGTAAGTGGTATAAGACAATGGGTAATGCCGGAGCTTCTGAGCAACCCAAGTTAAGGCGCATCAAGTTCTTTCCAACAAGGTGTACTTGGCTTCATAGCTTGTGAATTTCTTGCTCAGGTAGTATATGGCTTGTTCTTTCTTCCCAGTCGCATCATGCTGCCCGAGAACACACCCGAAGGAATTTTCCAACACCGTCAAATAAAAGAACAAAGGCCTTCCTGGTTCTGGTGGGACTAACAGTGGCGGATTCGACAGATATTCTTTGATCTTGTCGAAAGTGTCTTGGAGTTCATCTGTCCATTTAATTGTTGCATCTTTCTTCAGTAGCTTGAATATAGGCTCGCACGTGGATGTCAACTGAGCGATGAACCTGTTATTGTAATTCAACCTACCCAGCAAACTCATGACCTCTTTCTTGGTTCTCGGAGGAGGAAAATCCCGAATAGATTTTATCTTTGTGGGGTCCAGCTCGATGCCTCATTGACTAACTATAAATCCCAGTAATTTCCCAGATGGAACACTGAAGGAACACTTGGCTGGATTCAATTTCAAAGCATACTTACACAGACATTGAAAGAATTTTCTCAGATGCTGCACATGGTCGTCTTGCGTGCTAGATTTATTGATCACATCATCAACGTACACCTCAATTTCTTGGTGCATCATGCCATAAAAAATGGCGGTCATATCCCTCATATAAGTTGCCCCGGCATTCTTCAGACCGAATGACATGACCCGATAACAGTAAGTACCTCAAGGTGTGGTGAAGGCCATCTTTTCTGCATCTTCTTCATCTATAAGAACCTGATGATACCCAGCATAACAATCTACGAAAGACTGCATCTCATGTTTGGCACAATTGTCAACCAAGATATGGATGTTCGGTAATGGAAAGTTTTCCTTGGGGATTGCTTTATTCAAATCCCGGTAGTCGACACACTCAGACTTTCCCGTCTTTCTTAGGTACCGGGACCACATTAGCCAGCCACGCGGTTTATTGGACCACTCGGATTACTCCAGCTTTTAATTGTTTAGTGACTTCTTCTTTGATCTTGTCGCTAATGTGTGTTTTAAATTTTCTTTTTTTTGTTGGACGGGTGGATAACTGGGATAGGTTGGAAACTTGTCCACTAAAGCAACACTCAGTCCGGGCATGTAATCATAAGACCAGGCAAACACGTCTTTGAATTCGAACAGAAGTTTGATCAAAGCGTCTCTAGTTCCTTCATCAGTGTGGATACTTATCATGGTTTCTCGGACTTCTTCTGAATTACCCAAATTAACAGGTTTGGTTTCGTTAAAGTTTGGCTTATGCTTATTCTCTAATTGTTCCAATTCTCGATTTATTTCCTTAAAAGCCTCATCTTCATCATATTCCGGTTCTTGGTTCATTATTACTTGGTTAGACGACGTATCAAGATCTGGGCGTGAAGTCCGCAAGCATGTCATGTTATTTAAGTCTGCATTATTAGAACTGAATATAGAGATAAGAATAAATAACAAAAACTAGGAAGAATAAAGAAAGAGATTCATGGACTATGAAATATTAATTTCATTTCATTGAATTTTGAACATAGGAGGTTTTACATTAGAACTTAAAAAGACAATAAACTAAAAACACTCGAGTTACACCCTGAAATAACACGAAGTGCAGAAAGGATGGCGAGGCTGAACTACCGGGACTCCCGCTTGACCGGGAATGAAGTAGCCTTCCAATTTTGGAGCTCGGAGTCAGGCCCCATATTGTGCACTTCAGCAGTGCTTGTTCTCCTGGTTGGACCATATGAGCCTCATACAACATCTATCTCGTTGCTCCAGAGATTTCTTCAATTTCTTCGACCGTGAAGGCCTCCACTTCTTCCTCTATGTATTTTGGCTTGACGAATGATTCGTTGATATGCGGGATTGGCTGAGGAAACACCCAACCATATTTCTTACGCTGGTCAGCCCATTTTTCATCATCGGGAGTAGGTTGAAACACTATGCCGAAGAACTTCTTACTGGTAGGCAAGGTGATAGGTTCTGTAATGCCTTGCAATGACACCCCGAGCCCTTTTCCAGGTGTGTACCCATGTTTACTCATGTCTCTAGCGACCATGATTGATGCATTTTATAGGAAGGGTTGAGGACACGGGGTTCCTTCCTCACATGGGTCCGCAACCACAATCTCAAAAGCCTAGTAGACTATATGCTTGCTACCTTCTCTTGCTTCCAGGCAGGGGACTGATGGATCCGTATAAATAGATTGCTCGTCTTATCTATGGACCACAATCTCCTGGTCCTCGTGCTTGGACTTAACCATCTGGTTGAGGGTCGAGGGAACGGGTCCTGCGGCATGGATCCAGGGCCTTCCAGGAGATAATTGTAGGAGGTATCCATGTCTAAGACCTGAAATCTCACTTCAACGTATACAGGGCCGATAGTCAAGACCAAATCAATTTCTCCAATTGTGACCCTCTTGATGTCGTCAAATGCACGGATACATTTTCATTATTTACATAAATGTTTAGCTAAAGAAAATACAAGTTATCTTAAGAAATATACAACATTAAATGAAAGTAATGATCCTAATGTAAGGCTGCTTCAGATCTATTTAGACACCATATGCTCATTCTTAGCCAAAACCAAGTAGAATACCTACAATCTCAAAATAAAGCAAAGATTGCATTTTTAGAGTGAATCTAACCTAACTAGCGGTCAGATTCTTCTCTATAATGCTATCACATGTAATTTCAAGTTTTCACAGAGCTAAAAGTAGTAGGATGTTGAGAAACACAACCAAAAATTATTAGTAAGTGTAATATACATATATGGCACTTAAGCCCAATCAAAGATTAATCAAACATGCGACTAGATTTGCATTTTTCTTTCAAACATGTATAAGCACTTCAACATGTAAAACAAAACTGAAATTTATAATAACAAACCACATAAACACTGATATTTAGCAGATTTTCATTCAGAAATTTACTTAATATGATGTAGGGGTTACATACCTTAAAAAGGTAAAATAGCAAGAAAACCTAGACCAAATAAAGGTCAAAAAGTTTGGAAATTGGAGCTTAGCACAGCAACCAATAGCAGCCAAACCAGCAATAAGAAAGACCTAGCAAATCACCACTTGAATACCAACTACTTGAGTAAAATCAGCAATAAAACCAGTTCTTCCGGAAAGAAAACCACAGCTAACAGGAAATCCAGATTTTTACTGTTTTTGCACTCATACTGCAGTGTATTCAGTTTCTATTTTTCATGGTAACCGTAATGTATTTCAGAATAGTATTTTAGTATATGTGAAGAATGTGTAAGTCAATTTTCAGAGGTAAAGGTGTGTAAAAAGGTCTGTTTTGTCACGACCCAAAATCCTAACTTAGGCCGTGATAAAACCCAACAACGTCGTCAGGCAAGGCAATTCTAAATTTACTAAGGATCCTTTCTTACTAGATTAATCATTCCAACATATACTCAGTTTTTTTTAAACTTAAAACATGATTCGACAAGGATAAATAGCCATTTTCTTTAATCAAAAGCTGTCATGAAGAGGCGTGAGCCAATATATGTACAAACGTGAAACCCATAACAACTATCACGTGTGTTCCAGGAACTAGTGTCACAAGTCCTACGGGCATACTAACAGAATATACAAAAGATATAATACACAGTCCCACTGTGTGAAGGAAATAGACGGGAAATAAGCAAAAGAAACCCCATGGTCCTGTCGGAGATCGCCAGGGGAAAGCAACTCACCCTGAAGTCAGGTCCGTCTATAATCAAAGTCAAACTCCGGTCCGACAACCAGATGCACCAGCCTCAGAACCTGTACAATTAATTACAAAAGCGTAGCATGAGTACATAAATATATATGTACCCAGTGAGTATCCCGCCTAACCTCGAAGAGGTAGTGACGAGAGGTCGACATGACACTCACTCAGGTCCATCAATATAATTTAACAGAATATGATAGAAATGGTAGGCATGTAAAGGCAGTGAAGCAACAAATATATATAAGGCACTGAAATCCAAAGAAAGTACTGGGAATGAATAAAATAATTACTACTTCACCTTCCCCCAAATATCTGTCAAATCAATGTCCATGAATTTATTAACAAGTAAATCATGCGCATACAGGGTAAGGAAAACCGGCTTGAATCATAAGATATTCATGTTCAGGCATTGCCGAGGGTCGAACGGCCAGAACTATAAGTGCACCTCTCCACAAAGTACTCACACCTATGCACTGCCGAGGATCGAACGGCCCGTACCAAAGGTGCATCTCTCAATCCTCTTGATGCACTGTCGAGGATCGAAGGGCCCGTACCAAAAGTGCATTTCTCAATGCGCAGTGGTGTACAGTGCGCTCCCATAACAGAAGGGGAAAATCACACTCCGCTCGCGGAATGTAACTTGCGAGCGGTCACATACACACACATTATTCCTTTTTAAATTACTTTTCAGTGAACAATTCATTACAAGTTTTTCTCAAATTCCATGACCTCAGGGAAGTAAGCAACAGGTAACATTAAATTTATTAAGCATATAGTTCATATCAAGTAAAAAACAAGACATGATGCGGGCCTAACTACCCGGACATAATATTAATAGCCGCTACGCACGGACTCTCGTCACTTTGTATGTATGTAGCCCCTACAATTATTACATATAGCATTTAAATCACCTAGGGGGACAGTTCCCCCTTACAAGGTTAGAAAGGAGACTCACCTCGCGTCACAGCTACTCCTCAGGTCAAGAATGCGCCCAAAACTCCGAACTCAACACCCACGGACGCGAAACTAGCCAAATGTTATATGAATATATCAATTAATATTCAAAGAATGTAATTCTCCTATTATTTAGTCAACTTCACCATTCTTGAACAAATCCCAAAATCCAACCCCGGGCCCGCATGCTCAGATTCCAAAAATTCTCGAAGGAAACAATCACCCATAGCATAAGGATCATTAATACATGATTTTTACTTGATTTCATAGCTATTTGACGGGTAATTTTCTAAATTCTCAAAGGCCCTAGGTTACTACCCAAATTTTCCACTAATTAAGTAGTTAAATCCTACTAAGGATGCATGCATTAACCACTATAGGATAGAATTTACTTACCTTTCAGTGGTTGGGTCGTGGAGCCCTTTTTCCCAGCTCTCAAAACCTCTAATGGAGGAAGAAAATAAAGAGAAATGAAGAAATACCATATTTTAAAGAAACACACTGCCTGACAGAGGTTTCCGCACCTGCGGCTCGAGGACTGCACCTGCGAGCAAGGGCTAGAACCTGCATAAAAGGACGAGGAGGCCTGGGCTCGCACCTGCGGAGAGGGGACCGCACCTGTGTCTCCGCTCCTGCGGAACTTTGTCCGCACTTGTGAGAAATTGGCTGCCCGCTGAGGGTGGCACCTGCGAGGGTGGCACCGCAGGAGCGGTCCCACGTCTGCGACTTGGCAACCGCACCTGCAGTCACACCAGAACAGGTGCACCAACAGCTATTTCAGCTTGTTTTTGGCTTCGTGTGGTGTCCGGGAGGCACCTGGGCCCACCCGAGCCCCCGTCCAAATATACCAACAAGTCCCACATAATACAGACTCGCTCGAGCTATCGAAAAACCCAAAACAATGCTAAAACTCAAAATCACACCTCAAAACCCTAGAACCAAACTTAGAAACTTTAAGTTTTTCTGACTTTGCTAACAATGCGCCAAACCGACCTATACTACTCGGAATTACACCAAATTTTTCAGGCAACTCATAATTGACATAACGAAAGTATTCTCGATCTCAGAATTCCGTCTGGACCTTGATAACTCAAAATCACGTCCAAAACCACAATAGGAACCTAAGGAACTCTTATTTTAATATTGGGCGCCGAAACGCTCCCGGATCATCCAAAACCCATTCCGACCATACGCCCAAGTTCGAAATCATCATGCGAAGCTACTGGAACCGTTGAAATTCGATTTCGAGGTCGTTTACCAAAAATATTGACCGAAGCCAAACTTGTCCTTAAAGGCAAATCTTAAGGAACCAAGTGTTCCTATAGCACTCTAAACACTTCTGAATCCCGGACCACCCGCCCCCGCAAGTCATAAATCACAATAAGCTGCTATGGGAAGTTCTATTTAGGGGAATGGGGTCCGATAACAAAAAACGACTAGTCGGGTCGTTACATGTTTTTAGAGGTAAAAGTGTGTGTGAAATCTCTAAAATCTGTGTGTAAAAGTCTCTAAAAGTGTTTCAAAATCCCTCTCTATCCAGGCTGCTGAATATCCTAACTTATTTATAGGGAAATTTATGGCAACATCTTTTTAGCATATTCCTTATCTAACTAGGCTGAAATAGTACAGGTACAGTTGTCTAACCTTATCCTATTGGACAATTGTACCTCCTTCTAGAACATTCCTATTACTTTCAACCCTTATCCCTTTTTAGAATTATTGTTTTACCATTAAAAATTCATTTTTATGATATTTTCCTAATTCTAGAAGTTTCTTAGGTTGTTACACCCAAGATTCTTCAATTGAAAGTCCTATTACACCCCTTAATGTCCTTAGAATTACTCCTTTAGTAATTAAGGATCAGGTTATTAGCTTATCTATCAACTTTAACTAGTTTATCCTAATTGAGTGATTAACTCGATAATTAACCTTAATAAAGCTGGTTTTTAAACCCACTTTGATCTTATGCGAATCTCTTTCAGGATTTAGGTTAGGTTAATTAAGGTGGACTTGTTAGCCTAGTAGTAGGAAGTTTTAATCCCCTTAGCGAGGTTAGATAATTCTAGAATAGCTAATTCAATATTGATTTGTTTTAGGACTTAGATTAATTAATGAAAACTAGTTAGGTTATTCGACTTAGTCAATTTTCTTACACTAAGGTTTATTTTAGTTCCCAACGTAAGCCTAAGAGGGATTAGTTCTTTTTTACTTAACCAAATCAGTCCCTAATTAATTCACTACTTAATCGATTAATCTAAGTGAATGACCAACACTAGACTGACCTATACTACAATCAGAAACAAGTTGACAACATATAGATTAAATACAGATTAACAACTCAGGTTTGAATACAAATTCAAAATCAGTCATGAAATCTAAAAATCAGAAATAGACTAAGGAAGGGAATCAGATAATTCAAGAGAAATCCAAAAATCCTAATTAATTGATCATTAATCAGTTGCTATGATTAAAAGCTAACGAACCCTAATTAGTGATTAACAATGACAACTAAACCTAAAATGGTTATCATTCAAGAAGTGTTAAACCTAATCATACATGAAAGAAAAATTAAAAGCCGGATTAATCAAAGGGAAAAACAGGAAGAAAAGCAGAAGAAAAACAGTGACACATTGAGCATGCAAAATATAGAATTTTATTCTGAAAAATAAGGAAAAGACATAGAAGGAAAAAAGGGGGGTACCAGTTAGAGGGATTTGGCCGGAAAAGTTTGAAGTCGCCGGAACTTCGCCGGACTCTGGCGGAGTTTGAAAATGACCCAAACCTATATAAATCGATAGCTCTCACCAAGAGCTATCGACACATGTAGGTGTGAGTCATGGGGCCTCTGAATTGGAATGTAGAAGAAATCTAGGGTTTCTGATTCCTAGATTTGAAATTAGCGTATTTTGGGTGGTTTTTTGGGGAAATTAGTGGTAGGACGGGGTTGAGGGGTGAAGGAGTTCGTCTGTTAAAAATTTGGGGTTGTTTGGTTGAGCTCCGCCGCTGGTAGGCAACTTCCGGTCGGCGGAACAAGGCGGTGGACGGTGGAGTCCGATGAGAGGTTCAGAGAGAGCGAGACGGGAGGTGGGGGGGGAGGGGGGTAGACTTTGGTAAATGAGGGGTAGGGGGTGTTTGGACAGATTTATATTGAATGACTGTTGAGTTCCCAGTCGTTGGATTTAAATAGATCAACGACTAGGATTGATCTGTTACTTAATTTGAGTCATTTTGGAGGGTTGGGGCTCGCGGGTTTAATTAATTTGGGCTGGGTGTTGAGTGTTTTAGGGAGGAAGATTTTGGGCCTAGGCAAGTTAGCCCAGGTCCGATTTTAATACTCTTATGAACAATTAACATTAGATAATTAACACTAATTCCAATTAATCTTTAAAAATGTAATAACTAATTTTGACTTTGTTTTTTTGTCTGATTATAAAATAATTGTTGAGTTGATTAAAAGTAACACCATTTAATTTACTCCTAATAAATTTTCAATTTAAGAATGTGACGGAATCTAACCAGGGATCTTCTGAGGATCTTCTTAGGCCGCGACCAACTCTGAACTGCCTCAATCTTCTGAGGATCAACCTTGATACCCTTTCCAGATAACACATGCCCCAAGAATGCGACGGAATCCAACCAGAACTCGCACTTGGAGAACTTAGCATATAGCTTCTGTTCTCACAAGGTCTGGAGCACAACACTCTAATGCTGCTCATGCTCACCCATGCTACGTGAGTAAATAAAGATGTCATCTGTGAATACAATTACAAAGGAATCAATATACGACCTGAACACCCTATTCATAAAGTCCATGAATGCTGTTGGGGAATTAGTCAAGCCAAAGGACATCACCAGGAACTCATAATGGTCATATCTCGTACGAAAAGCACTCTTCGGAACATCTGAAGCCCGAATCTTCAACTGATGATACCCGGATCTCAAATCAATCTTAGAAAACACACGAGCACCCTGCAACTGGTCAAACAAATCATAATTGCGCGGCAAAGGATACTTGTTCTTAACGGTAAACTTGTTCAACTGGCGGTAATCAATACACATTCGCATGGACAATCCTTCTTCTTCACGAATAGAACTGGAGCACCCCACAGTGATACACTCGGTCTGATGAACCCCTTATCTAACAACTCCTCAACCTGCTCCTTCAACTCCTTTAACTATTTCGGAGCCATACGGTACGGAGGAATAGATATAGGCTGGGTACCTGGAGCTAAATCAATGCAAAAATCAATATCACGGTCCGGAGGCACGCCTGGAAGGTCAGAAGGAAATACATCAGCAAACTCTCGAACCACTGGCACTGAATCAATCGTCGAAGACTCGGCGGTGGTGTCTAGAACATAAGCAAGATAGGCCAGACAACCATTCTCGACCATACGTCGAGCCTTCAGGAATGAAACAAACCTGCTGGCTGCACTAACTGAGGAACCCCTCCACTCCATCCTCGGTGACTCGGGCATGGCCAAAGTAACTGTCTTGGCATGGCAATCTAGCACGTCATGATAAGTACGTGTGAGTCATGGGGCCTCTGAATTGGAAAGTAATAGAAATCTAGGGTTTATAATTCCTAGATTTGAAATTAGAGAATTTGGGGTGGTTTTTTTGGGAAATTAGTGGTAGGACGGGGTTGAGGGGGTGAAGGTGGTCGTCTGGTAAAAATTTGGGGCTGTTTGGTTGAGCTCTGCCGCCGGTAGGCAATATCCGGCAGGCGGAACAGGGCGGTGGACGGTGGAGTCCGGTGAGAGTTTCAGAGAGAGAGAGACGTGAGGAAGGGGGTAGACTTTGGGAAATGAGGGGTAGGGGGGTGTTTGGACAGATTTATATTGAATGACTGTTGAGTTCCTAGCCGTTGGATTTAAATAGATCAACAACTAGGATTGATCTGTTACTTAAATGGAGTTGTTTTGGAGGATTGGGGCTCGCGGGTTTAATTAATTTGGGCTGGGTATTGAGTGTTTTAGGGAGGAAGATTTTGGGCCTAGGCAAGTTAGCCCATGTCCGATTTTAATACTCTTATGAACACTTAACATTAGATAATTAACACTAATTCCAATTAACCTTAAAAATGTGATAACTAATTTTGACTTTGTTTTTTTTTGTGTAATTATAAATTAATTTTTGAGTTGATTAAAAGTAACACCATTTAATTTACTCCTAATAAATTTGTAATTTAAGAATGCGACGGAATCCAACCAGGGATCTTCTGAGAATCCAACCAGAGATCTTTTCAGGATCTTCTGAAGTATCTATTCTAACCTCGAAGAACTAGTGACGAGGGGTCGACTTTGACACATATTAGGACCAACAATATAATAATGTAAGAACTGTAAATAAGCACAATATGTAGGAATAATAAGCATTCAGAATGCGAAACAACTGAACAACTTTATCATCAAAATTTAAGAATCTGAACACTTCCTTCACTTATAAAAGTGTTCTCCAAATAGTAAATTTTACACAATTTAGATAAACTCTTCCAATACTATTATAATACATAAATACCACCGAGAACGTTTGACTCGTTCCAACATAAAATGAAAATTGTACACTGGCGAGGGTCGAACAGTGCCCATCTCACTATGCAATGCTCTCCATAAATGCGAGGAGAACTGAGGACCTCGATCTGATATAATGGACACCGGCACACCGTGCAACCGGACTATCTCCCGAATGTAGATCTGGGCTAACCTCTCAGAAGTATACG
The DNA here is from genome assembly GCA_005239505.1 of Nicotiana paniculata. Classification (NCBI taxonomy): domain Eukaryota; kingdom Viridiplantae; phylum Streptophyta; class Magnoliopsida; order Solanales; family Solanaceae; genus Nicotiana; species Nicotiana paniculata. The sequence continues at coordinate 22,466 of ML350002.1, read as the reverse complement.
TAGTAGCTACTGGAATGAAATGCGCCGATTTGGTCAATCTATCCACAATGACCCAAACTGCGTCAACCTTCCGCAAAGTCCGAGGCAACCCAACCACGAAGTCCATAGTGATGCGCTCCCATTTCCACTCAGGAACGGGCATCTGCTGCAGTAGGCCTCCAAGCCTCTGGTGCTCATACTTCACCTACTAGAAATTAAGACACCTAGTCACAAACTCCACGATATCCCTCTTCATCCTCCTCCACCAGTAATGCTGCTTCAAGTCACGATACATCTTCGTAGCACCAGGATGAACAGAATACCGAGAACGGTGTGCCTCCTCTAGAATCCTCTCCCTTAGGCCATAAACATTAGGAACACATAAGGGGCCTTGAAGTATCAGAACACCATCCTCGCCAATAGTAACCTCTTTGGCCCTACCCTGAACCACTTCCTCCCGAAGCTCTGCTAAGCACGGATTATAGAACTGTCGTGCCCTAATCTCCCCCAATAACGAAGACTGAGCAACCACATGTGCTAAAACTCCACGAGGCTCTAAAAGTTCTAATCTCACAAGGCGATTGGCCAGGGACTGAATTTCCAAGGCTAGAGGTCTCTCCTCTACTGCAATATAAGCCAAGCTACCCATACTCTCCGCCTTCATGCTCAAAACATCTGCTACCATATTTGCCTTGCCCGGATGATAAGGAATGGTGATATCATAATCCTTCAACAACTCAAGCCACCTGCGCTGCCTCAAATTAAAATCCCTTTGATTGAACAAGTGCTGAAAGCTACGACGGTCTGTATAAACTCACAGGACACTCCATACAAGTAGTGCCTCCAAATCTTAAGAGAATGAACAATCGCTGCCAACTCCAAATCGTGCATAGGATAATTCTTCTCATGAAAATTTTCAGCTGGCCCGAAGCATAAGAAATAACTCTCCCTTCCTGCATCAATACACACCCCAAGCCAACGCGCAAAGCATCGCAATATACTGTATACATCCCAGAACCGGAAGGCAATACTAGAACTGGTGCTAGGGCCAATACTGTCTTGAGCTTCTGAAAGATTGCCTCACACTCGTCAGACCATCGGAATGCGGAATTCTTCTTAGTCAATCTGGTCAGTGGAGATGCAATAGAAGAGAACCCCTCCACAAATTGGCGATAATAGCCTGCTAGACCTAAAAAGCTCTTGATCTCTATAGCTGAAGTAGGATGCGACCAACTCTGAACTGCCTTAATCTTTTGAGGATCAAACTTGATACCCTCTCCGGATAACACATGCCCCAAGAATGCGATGGAATCCAACCAGAACTCGCACTTGGAGGACTTAGCATATAGCTTCTGTTCTCGCAAGGTCTAGAGCACAACCCTCAAATGTTTCTCGTGCTCACACAGGCTATGTGAGTAAATCAATATGTCATCTATGAAGACAATGTCAAAGGAATCAATATACAACATGAACACCGTATTCATAAAGTCCATGGATGTTGTTGGGGCATTAGTCAAGCCAAAGAACATCACCAGGAACTCATAATTGCCATATCTCGTACGAAAAGTAGTCTTCGGAACATCTGAAGCCCGAATCTTCGACTGATGATACCCCGATCTCAAATCAATCTTAGCAAACACATGAGCACCCTGCAACTGGTCAAACAAATCATCGATGCGCGGCAAAGGATATTTGTTCTTAATGGTAACCTTGTTCAACTAACGGTAATCAATACACATCTGCATGAACCAATCCTTCTTCTTCATGAATAGAACTGGAGCACCCCACAGTCATACACTCGGTCTGATGAACCCCTTAGCTAACAAATCCTCAAGCTTCTCCTTCAACTCCTTCGGAGCCTTACGATACGGAGGAATAGATATAGGTTGGGTGTCTGGAGCTAAGTCAATGCAGAAATCAATATCACGGTCCGGAGGCATTCCTGGAAGGTCTGAAGGAAATACAGCAAACTCTCGAACCACAAGCACTTAATCAATCATCGGAGACTCGACGGTAGTGTCCTGCACATAAGTAGAATAGGCCAGATAACCCTTCTCGACCATACGTCGAGCCTTCGGGAATTAAACAACCTGACTGGCTACACTAACTGAGGAACCCATCCACTCCAGCCTAGGTGACTCGGGCATGGCTAAAGTAACTGTCTTTGCATGGCAATCTAGTACGACATGATAAGGAGATAGCCAATCCATGCCTAAAATAATCTCAAAATCAACCATGTCAATCAATAAGAGATCCGCTCGAGTCTCGAACCCACAAAATGAAATCACACAGGACCGACAAATGCTGTCTACAACCACAGAATTGCCTACGGGAGTGGACACATAAATATGAGAACCCAGGGACTCACGAGGGACATCCTGAAAATGAGCAATAAAGACCAAAACATAGGAATAAGTGGATCATGGATCATATAAGACCGGTGCCTCTCTACCACATACTGTAATAATACCCGTGATCATAGCGTCTGAGGCCACTGCATCTGATCTGGCGGGAATGGCATAGAATCTGGCTGGAGTACCGGAAGAATGAGCTCCACCATAGTGAACGGGAGCTGCCTAACCTCCCCCTGACTGGCCTCCACCTCTAGGACGACCCCTGCCGACCTGTCCTCCACCTCCAGGTGGTCGGACTGCTGGTACCAGACCCATCGGCTGATAACCCTGCTATACGTCCTTTCATCTAAACCTGGGACACTGCTTCCTCATATGACTTGGCTCTCCACACTCGTAACAACTCCCAGGTACCATAGTCTGCTACCCCGAAGAAGAACTCTAAATGGCCGGAGGGCAATGAGAGCCCTATGGCATAGCACTGAAGTAAGGGTCGGAGGATCTCGGATGACTGGTATAACCACTGGGTGAACTCTGAATTGCTGGAGGCCGGCAAAGACGCTCTGGCATGGTGCTGAAACGAGGCCTCGCTGAAACACCTCAGGGAGTTGGTGGAGGTGGTGAATATAAAGGCATGTTGAGCTGACCACTGCTAAACTGACCTCTACCCCTAGTTGGGGCACCCCTGAAATCTCTAGAGAATCTAACCCTCTTGTCCTGCTGCCCCTGCTCCCTGCTCCGCAATCGCTACCCCTCGATCCTGCGAGCAATCTCTATGACGAGCTAATAAGAAGTACCCATCTCCACCTCTCGGACCATGGTGGCCCTAATACCTGGATACAACACAGCCACAAATCTTTGCACCCTCCCTGCATTAGTAGGTAGTATCATGAGTGCATGGTGAGACAACTATGAAAATCAGGCGTCATAATATGTCACTGACATTTGCCCCTGCTCTAGCCGCTCAAACTGATACTGCAACTCTTCCCTCTTAAATGGCGGAATATATCTATATAGAAACATCTGCATGAACTTCTCCCAAGTGACAGAAGGAGAATCTGCTGGCCTGCTGAGAATATAGGACTGCCACCACCTACGAGCTCTGCCCTCCAACTGAAAGGTAGTGAAATCCACTTCGTGGGACTCTAGTATCCTCGTGTTGTGTAGTCTATCCCTGCACCTATCCACAAAATCCTGGGCATCCTCGCCTCGCTCACCCCCAAATACTGGAGGGTGCAATCGGATCCATCTATCCAATAACTTCTGTAGATCGCCGTCCGCAGCTGGTCTGGGTTCAGGTACTGCTCCAACAGGCTGGACCCCACCCACAGGTAGTGTACCCGGGGTATGATATATCGATGTTGTGTGGCCTGCAGCCTGGGCAATAAGGGTCTGGACTCACCCTTCCGCCTGAGAAGTGGCAGGATCTGCTGGAAATAAACCAGTCTGGGACATAATGTCCATAAATCTCATCATACGACCCATGACTGGCTGGAGGCCTGGCGCCGTCATGAAGTCTACTGGTGCAGGGCATGTTGGAGGCACCTCGTCCTGCTCCTCTATAATAGGGTCCTCTGGTGGCGGAACCAGAACATCTCTGGGACACCCTCGTCCCCTACCGCAGGCCGGTGCCCTCCCCCCACCTTTACTGCGGCCTCGGACAGCGGGGGTAGCGGCCCTTCCCGGGTCTGGAACATCAGATGCGCGCGTCCTCACCTTATTTGAGAGAATAGAAGAATGAATTTAGTAAATCATCGGCTGCACGATAGAATAAGAACAAAGAGAGGTTTCCTAACACCCTATAGCATCCTGAAGATAAGTACAGACGTCTCCGTACCGATCCACAATCTTCTACTTTGTTTGCCCGTGACTCGCGAGACTTACATGAACCTAGTGCTCTGATACCATGTTGTCATGACCCAAAATCCTAACTTAGGCCATGATGGCGCCCAACAGCGGGGTCAGGCAAGCCAGTTCTCAATTTACTAAGGATTCTTTCTTATTAGATTAATTATTCCAACATATACTCAGTTTTTTTTAAACTTAAAACATGATTCGACAAGGATAAATAGCCAGTTTTTTTTTATAATCAAAAGAAGTCATGAAGAGGCGTGAGCCAATATATGTACAAACCCGAAATCCATAAAAACTATCACGTGTGTGCCAAGAGCTAGTGTCACATGTCCTATGGGCATAATAACAGAATATACAAAAAAAATACAATACACAGTCTCACTGTCTGAAGGAAATAGACGGGAAATAAGCAAAAGAAATCCCACAGTGCTGTCGTAGATCGCCAGGGGAAAGTAGCTCACCATGAAGTCAGGTCCGTCTATAATCAAATTCATGCTCCGGTCCGACAACCAAATGCACCAGCCCCAGAACTTGTACAATTAAGTATAGAAGCGTAGCATGAGTACATAAATATATATGTACCCAGTGAGTATCCCGCCTAACCTCGAAGAGGTAGTGACGAGAGGTCGACATGACACTCACTGAGGTCCAACAATATAATTTAACAGAATATGATAGAAACGGTAGGCATGTAAAGGCAGTGAAGCAACAAATATATATAAGGCACTGAAATACAAGGAAAGTATTGGGAATGGATAAAACAATTACTACTTCACCTTCCCTCAAATATCTGTCAAATCAATGTCCATGAATTTAGTAACAATTAAATCATGCGCACGCAGGGTAAGGACAACCGACCGGAGTCATAAGATAGTCATGTCTGTTCACTGCCGAGGGTTGAACGGCCCGAACCATAAGTGAACCTCTCCATAAAGCACTCACATCTATGCACTGTCAGGGATCGAACGGCCCGTACCAAAAGTGCATCTCCCAATCCTCTCTAGGCATTGCCGAGGATCGGGCGGCCGGTACCAAAAGTGCATCTCTCAATCCGCCGTGGCGTACGGCCCGTTCCGATAAGAGTGGGGGAAAATCACACTCCGCTCGCGAAATGTTAATTGCGAAGTGGTCTCATACACACACATTATTCCTTTTAAAATTACTTTTCAGGGAACAATTCCTTACAAGTTTTCTCAAATTCCACGACCTCAGAGAAGTAAGCAACNGGGGGGGGGGGGGGGGGACAGTCCCCCCTTACAAGGTTATAAAGGAGACTCACCTCGCGTCGCACCTACTCCTCAAGTCAAGAATGCGCCCCAAACTCCGAACTCGACACCCACGGACTCGAAACTAGCCAAATGTTATACGAATATATCAATTAATATTCAAAGCATGTAATTCTCCTATTATTTAGTCAACTTTACCATTCTTGAAGAAATCCCAAAATACAACCCCGACCCCGCATGTTCGGATTCCAAAAATTCTCGAAGGAAACAATCACCCATAGCATAAAGATCATTAATACATGATTTTTACTTGATTTCATAGCTAGTTGACGGGTAATTTTCTAAATTCTCAAAGGCCCTAGGTTACTACCCAAATTTTCCACTAATTAAGTAGTTAAATCCCACTAAGAATGCATGCATTAACAAACTTTAGGATAGAATTTACTTACCTTTCAGTGGTTGGGTCGTGGAGCCCTTTTTCCAAGCTCTCAAAAGCTCTAATGGAGGAAGAAAATGAAGAGAAATGAATAAATACCGTATTTTAAAGAAACACACTGCCTGACAGAGGTTTCGCACCTGCGGCTCGAGGACCGCAGATGCGGTCTCGCACATGCGAGCAAGGGCTCGCACATGCGAGCAAGGGCTCGCACCTGCAGAAAAGGATGAGGAGGCCTGGGCTCGCACCTGCAGAGAGGGGACCGCACCTGCGTCTCCGCTCCTGCGGAACTTTGTCCGCACCTGCGAGAAATGGGCTGCCCGCTGACAGTCGCACCTGCAAGGCTAGCACCGCAGGAACGGTCCCGCATCTGCGACTGGGCAACCGCACCTGCAGTCACACCAGAGCAGGTGCACCAGCATCTATTTCAGCTTGTTTTTTGCCACGTGTGGTGTCCGTGAGGCACCTAGGCCCATTCGAGCCCTCGTCCAAATATACCAACAAGTCCCAAATCATAATACCGACTCGGTCAAGACTTTCTAACACCCAAAACAACGCTAAGACAAAAAAATCACACCTATAACCCCTACAACAAAATTTAGGAACTTTAAGTTTTTCTGACTTCGCTAACAATGCGCCGAACCAACCTATACTACTCGGACTGACACCAAATTTTGTAGGCAAGTCATAATTGACATAAGGGAAGTATTCCCAGTCTCGGAATTTCGTCCGGACCTCGATAACTCAAAATCACATCCCAAACCACAATAGGAACCCAAGGAACTCTTATTTCAATACTGGGCGCTGAAATGCTCCCGGGTCATCCAAAACCCATTACGAACATACACCCAAGTCTGAAATCATCATACGAAGCTACTGGAACCGTCGAAATTTGATTCCGAGATCGTTTACCAAAAATATTGACTGAAGTCAAACTTGGCCTTAAAGGCCAACCTTAAGGAACAAAGTGTTCCTATAACACTCTAAACACTTCCGAATCCCGGACCACCCACGCCCGTAAGTCATAAATCACAATAAGCCTCTATGGGAAGTTCCATTAAAGGGAATGGGGTGCGATAACGCAAAACGACTGGTCGGGACGTTACATGTTTCAGAGGTAAAAGTGTGTGTGAATTCTCTAAAATCTGTGTGTAAAAAGTCTCTAAAAGTGTGTCAAAATCCCTCTCTGTCCACCCTGCTAAGTATCCTAGCTTATTTATAGGGAAATTTACGGCAACATCTTTTTAGCATATTCCTTATCTAGTTAGGCTGAAATAGTACAGGTACAGTTGTCTAACCTTATCCTATCGGACAATTGTACCTCTTTCTAGACCATTCATATTAATTTCAGCCCTTATCCCTTTTTAGAATTATTGCTTTACCCTTAAAAAATCTAATTTTTTTGATATTTTCCTAATTCTAGAAGTTTCTTGGTTTGTTACACCCAAGATTCTTCAATTGAAAGTCCTATATTACCCCTTAATGTCCTTTTAATTACTCCTTTAGTAATTAAGGATCAGGTTATTAGCCTATCTATCAACTTTAACTAGTTTATCCTAATTGAGTGATTAACTCAATAATTAACCTTAATAAAGCTGGTTTTTAAACCCACTTTGATCTTAAGCGAATCACTTTCATGATTTAGGTTAGGTTAATTAAGGTGAACTTGTTAGCCTAGTAGTAGGAAGTTTTAGTCCCCTTAGTGAGGGTACATAATTCTAGAATAGATAATTGAATATTGATTTTTTTAGGACATAGATTAATTAATGAAAACTAGTTAGGTTATTCGACTTAGTCAATATTTTTACACTAAGGTTTATTTTAGTTCCCAACTTAATCCTAAGATGGATTAGTTCTGTATTACTTAACCAAATCAGTCCCTAATTAATTCACTACCCAATCGATTAATCTAAGTGAATGACAACCACTGGACTGACCTATGCCAGAATCAGAAACAAGTTGACAACATACAGATTAACAACTCAGGTTTGAACACAAACTCAGAATCAGTCATGAAATCTAAAAATCAGAAATAGACTAAGGAAGGAAATCAAATAATTCAAGCGAAGTCCTAAAATCCTAATTAATTGATGGTTAATCAGCAGCTATGATTAAAAGCTAATGAGCCCTAATTAGTGATTAACAAGGACAACTAAACCTAAAAATGGTTATCATTCAAGAAGTGTTAAACCTAATCATACATGAAAGCAAAATTAAAAGCCGGATTAATCAAATTGATAAACAGGAAGAAAAGCAGAAGAAAAACAGTGACACATTGAGCATGCAAAATATAGAATTTCATTCTGAAAAATAAGGAAAAGACATAGAAGGAAAAAAGGGGGGTACCTGTTAGAGGGATTTGGCCGGAAAAGTTTGAAGTCGCCGGACCTTGGATGGACTCCGACGGGTTTTGGAAATGACCCGAACCTGCATAAATCGATAGCTCTCACAAAGAGCTATCGACTCATGTAGGTGTGAGTCATGGGGGTCTCTTAATCGGCAAGTAGAAGAAATCTAGGTTTTCTGATTCCTAGATTTTAAATTAGCGAAATTTGGGTGGTTGTTTTGGGGGAAATTAGTGGTAGGACGGGGTTGAGGGGGTGAAGGAGGTCGTCTGGTAAAAATTTGGGGCTGTTTGGTTGAGCTTCGACGCCGGTAGGCAATTTCCAGCCGGCGGAGCAGGTCGGTGGACGGTAGAGTCCGGTGAGAGGTTCAGAGAGAGAGACGGGAGGTGGGGGGTTAGACTTTGGTAAATGAGGGGTAGGGGGTGTTTGGACAGATTTATATTGAATGATTGTTGAGTTCCCAGCCGTTGGATCTTAATAGATCAACGACTAGGATTGATCTGTTACTTAAATGGAGTCGTTTTGGAGGGTTGGGGCTCGCCGGGTTTAATTAATTTGGGCTGGGTATTGAGTGTTTTAGGGAGAAAGATTTTGGGCCTAGGCAAGTTAGCCCAGGTCTGATTTTAATACTCTTATGAACAATTAACATTAGATAATTAACACTAATTCCAATTAATCTTTAAAAATGTAAAAACTAATTTTGTGTTGATTAAAAGTAACACCATTTAATTTACTCCTAATAAATATGCAATTTGGTTGGAAAGAAAGATTAGATTAAGCAATTTTTAATTAAATCTATATTATGACAAATAATCATATTTTAGTTATTACTTATTTCAATTAATTATAAATCATAAATTTGTAATTTTCTTATGATAAGGATTAAGTTTATGCACCTAATTATGCAACGTTAAATCATTTATAAATTTTAAAAGATGAATTATGATTATGCAATGCAAAAACAATTCACAAATAACACTAAAATTCAATAAAATGTATAAAATTAGTTTATTTTATTGAATTTTGTAGGAATATATGGTAGGTAAAAAATCACTTTATCACACCGGAGATCTATTATTTGGGATTTGGATGATGAGATACTTAAACTTTACTCGATTGTTAGTCGGGCTATGTAACGCTCCGCAGCTGTCGAAGCATTGAGAGTCCTCGTATCGGGAGTAGTTGCAGTATGCATCTCTGCTTGTTGGGAGAGGCTTTCATTGAAAAGTGTTTGCACTTGTTCGGAGAGCTTGGCTTGTAGAATGCGTCTCCGCTTGTTGAGAGAGCTTTGCACTAGAAATGTAAAGTAATCTCCACCTGGGAGCCATTGACATGTAGAGTGCGTCTCCGCTTGTTGGGAGAGCTTTGCACTGAGAAGTAATCTCTACTTGGGAGAGATTGACTTGTACAGTGCGTCTCCGCTTGTTGGGAGAGCTTTGCACTCAAAATGTAAAGTAATCTCTGCGTGATGGGAGCAATTGACTTTTAAAAAAAAATCATGCCTGAAGCTACGTGAGCAAAACGTCAAAATGTTCAGTATAATAATAAAGGAAAAGAAAAGCATGCCCAAGAGATACTCTTAACTGCGAAGCTAAGTTGCGTCCATCAATTGGCAGAACATTGGTGACGAGGTTTGCGACTGTCTACTTTGGCCTCCAATGTGACGGAGCAACGATGTGGACTGTTCTGTTGACGGAGGGAACAATTTCCTATATACAAGATTTCAATTGGAAAAACAGACGTTTGATATGTACATAACACCTCCGATCGATTAAGCTAAATATTTTCTATATACAGGGCTCTATCTAGTTAAGACGGCGGCTCGTTTTCTAGAAGGTTATCCGATTGGTTGAGCAGACAGTTTGCTATTTACAGGGCTCCAATTTGTGAAGCCATCAACTCATTTTGTACAAGGTGCTTTGATTGGTTGAGCAGTCGTTTTGATGTATACAGTATACCTTGTTCGCACCAGCGGTCTGATTCCAAGGTACCTGAAAAGGATTTAGGAATTAGTTTCAGTTATACTAGAAACAATTAGATAAAGGAAGAGGGGTGATAATCCTAAGAGAGTGGCGGATCCGTCATATCCCTAGTGTATTCCAAAAATTTCCTTGCGTCCTGTTTGCCCTGCACTTAAAGAAAAATTCGTAGCTGGGGGGGAGGGGGGGAGGGGCGGTAAGGGGGAGGGTTTCGTTTGTGTCGAGCACAATATTTTTTTTGCCCCGGCCCTCGATATGGTTATGCCACAAAGTTCAGTAGGTGGAACAAATTACTTTATTTTATAAAAACATTTTGAGAATATTTGTTTTATGGAAAATGACATTGTTCTAGATTATGAAATGCTTCGAAAAGTTCTCAGAAAGCAAGCATTGCTTCTTGAAAACTCTACCCCATTGATGTCAATCTTACACGATGCTTTTGATGATACGACTGCTTATCATTGCGATTGCATCCTGATTAAAACTAATGCATTACAAAGGTTTCATATGGTTATGACTGAATTCAGGTTTCCTACTTATCCAAAATGGAATCAGGTCAAGGTGTAGTTCGTTTATAATAAATGTAAAATGGTGAGATTAGGAATGGAATGGCCCGAGTGTGACTCAAACTGCCTACATATCCAAATGGAATCAAGCCAGAACATAGTTCGATTGCAAAAGATGACTGAGTTCGATGAGGATTACCTATGTATTCCTTCCCGAGGAAATTAAGTCGTGGTGTAGTTACAAAGCAACATACAAAATGATATTTGGAAATTCTATTACCAAAGACAAAGGGTAGAGAAACTGAACCCTACGTGGGTTGCCTGCATATCCCTCTGTGGAAAGTCAGGTTGAACGTAGTTCTGTTACAATAAAACCTAAACCCTATCGCCTTCAAACATAGTATCTCTTGGTTACATCTGAGTTGATGGGCTTCGTGTTGACTGTTACATCCATTTATGCAAAGATTAGAGCTCCACACAACAACACACATAAGGACCTTTCCAATTCGGTGCGAACTTTCCTTGGGCTTCTTCCTAGTAGGGGAAGGTTTTCTTTAGAACCAATTGCCCCGATGTAAACTGGCGAGGCTTCACCCTTTTGTTAAATGCACTGCACATCCTATTCTAGTATAGCTGATAGTGGCATACTATGTCACGACCCGAATTACGCCGTGATGGCTCCCAACACCGTTGTTAAGAAAGGCAACACTAATTACCTAGTAAATTCCTATTTTTTATTAAACAAAGGCCAATCGCTAGCTTTAGTTCCATTTAAAGAGTTAAACAATACGGAATTACCGGATGACCAAATGCAAGAACCGCTAGAGGGACTCTTGAACATAATTATACAACGAAAAATAATAATCTACCAATCTGTGTGCCAAGACCTCGTGTCACAAGTAAATGGGAAATCTAGTAGAGTATACAAAAGACCATAAGCTAGCCTATTGTCTGAAAGGAATATACAGAAGATAAAATATAAAGAAGACTCCAGCTGCTGCAGGGCGGCTCAAAAGGGGCAGATTACTAGTAGTCTCAACTGGAGAGGAATCGAACTAGGCCCTGGGCTGGTGACCAGATGCACTCGCGTCAAATCCTGTACAATCAAGTATAGAAGCGCAACATGAGTACATAAAAATATGTACCCAGGAAGTATCTAGTCTAACCTCGAAAAACTAGTGACGAGGGGTCGACTTTGACACATAATAGGGCCAACAATATAATAATGTAAGAACTATAAATAAGCACAATATGTAGAAATAATAAGCATTCAGAATGCGAAACAACTGAACAACTTTATCATCAAAATTTAAGAATCTGAACACTTCCTTCATTTAAAAAAGTGTTCTCCAAATAGTAAATTTTACACAAATTAAATAAACGCTTCCAATACTATTATAACACATAAATACCACCGAGGACGTTTGGCCCGTTCCAACATAAAATGTAAATTTTGCACAACCGAGGGTCGAACAGTTCGAACTATAGATGCGTCTGTTACCCCGCTCGTAAATCATCCATGCGACGCAGTCAAACATAAATTTAAAGAAATACCCCACTCACGAATCATTCATACAATAGGGTTAAATATAAAGGTAAACGATTACCCCGCTAGCGAGTCATACATGCGACGCGGTTAAAAATTGATTTCTTAGATTACTTTAGTGTTCCTCCATTATTTTCAAAATACAAAGTTCAAATGGAAACCTTTAAGGTCCCGATATTTATAGAAATCTCAATTTCCTCCCAAAACGTTAAGCAACAACTAAATTTCGCCATTTATAAGGCAACAATAAACAGAGCGATTTCATTTTTCTTGTCTTCTCCTCATTTGGTTTCGAGGTATCTGCTTTCCCAGGCGGTGCTTCCCTCATCAAAGAGGCTTCCCCTAGGCCTACACAAGCACAAAACATAAGCATGAGAAGTTAGAATATATTCGGGGGACATCTCTTTTAAAGAACTTAGGTATGACAAGAGGGAAGGCCCCACCATGATTTTTAGCTTCACATTGGCCCCTAGCTAGGTCACGCCATACGCGCTCAGCATACGGGCATGTCAAATCGAGCTGGAAAACCCAGCCTGGGAGCTTATTAACCGCATCGGGGTACCATGCAACAACTGCATCATCAAAAGCAGTTAGTTCGAGGGGAAGTCAGTACGAAGGAAAGTGAAAAAATCTCAGTTAAAGTATTAACTTACGATTCATATCCCATTCCTCAGGGAATGGAATCCTTTCGACTAGAATCAGATCTGAGGTCCAAACTCGAACAAAGCGGATCATCCATCCTCTGTCCATGTCTTCATCGGCACAAGCAAAGAAAACCTTCATGGAACAACATTGAAGCTTAATCAAACCACCCCGGTAAAGTCACAGCGTGTACATTCTAATCAGGTAGTCGAGGGTAAAGGGCATCCCCTCGACCATGTTTGAAAAATGCCTCATCATGTAAACAGTACGCCAAAATGATGGATGAATCTGGCCAAGCATCACTTGGTATCACTTGCAGAAATCGAGAATCGCGGGGTCTATCAACGGCAAAAACGGCTCTACCGGGCCTAGGGTAAATGGATACGTGTATACACTAAGGAAGTCGGCTTTATGGGTTGTTATTTCCTCCTCGTGAGAGACAATTTCCACTTGCACCGGATCTTCCCAGCGGCAGTCGGCCTTCACCTTCTCGATGTTTTTTATTATGCTAATATACCGGGATATGGGTTCACATTGTCCCTACTTCGAAGAAGGTTTGTCGACCTTAAAATCAGAGGTGGTTTCACAGGATCCGGGGATGCATTCCTTGAGACATGGGGGTACAATTGCCTTACCCTTAGAGGAACGTGAAGATGTGGAGGCTTTGTCATCTTGTGGAATAGTTTTGGAGGCTTTCGTCATTCCTGTTGAAAGATTTCAAAGGAAACAAGAGAGAGCTGATAAAAAAAGGGATACAAGAAAGAAGTAATGAGAACTCTTTTTAACAGATTAAAAGAAGTAATGGAAGACAAGGGGCAGAAGAAAGAGTACTTATAAGGGCCAACCGTGCGTGTTGGGAAAAGCCAAAAGACAGCCAAACGCCGTAATCAGTTTGAAGTCTTTTCTAGAACTATGTGAATGTGGCTTTTTGGGCATCTCTCTTATCACCTGAGCTGCTCGACATAACTAACATGGTGATGGAGGCATTGAAAGTTGGTGAATTCAAATCGTTTCTTGTCTTTTCATTCCAAGAAACACGGGGACTATCTGTATATGGTAAAACCGGGGAAGGCCGAATTTTAGGTTTCCACTGCATTCCAAACCTCGACCTCGATTGTATCGGGGGAAGATCCGAAATTCAACCCTGAGGAGCATTCCTCGAGGAATGTATTCCGATGGATCGATGTACCTTGGGCAGAGTAAAGATCAAAGACCATCATGGAAAATTGAGAAATTTCTAAAAGGCACGTGGCTAAGGCTGACCAAGTCTGCAAGAATAGTACATGTCCGTACCGTGACATTAAATAGATGTACCGGCTGCTTATCTTTGTAATAATTACACATGTGCTATACTGGGATTCTCCCCTCCTATATAAAGGGGACCCTTGTCATTTTTGCAAGACACGTGATATTCACTACAAGAACAAGAACATTCTCTGCTCTCTAACTCAAACATTCTCGATGATCATTCCATTGAATTATTGTCTTTCATGTATTGTGTTCATTAAATTGTTATTCATTTATTGTTCATTATTGATCGTAAAGAGGCCATATTTGAGGCCTTCATTACTATTGTATCTTCGTCGACCGCCCTCTACCAAGCCCTCGACTCGACCTCAAGGCCCTATTTCAACCAAGCTCGAGACCCCATCTCTCGGCTGCTCGGTTTGCATAACTCTATTGTCCTTCGCTCTTGTCTCATTTTTCTTACCTCTCACTTAGCATCAATTTCCTAAACAACTGGTATTTAAATAGATCACATATTTTTAGAACCACAAAATCAAATATAATTGTAATTACCATTTTTACGATAAACACACCTTCAGCTGTCTGGACGCGTAGGCAATCGCCCTACCGTCTTGCATCAACACCGCACAGAGACCAATCTGCGACGCATCATAATATACTGTATAAAACTCGGAACATGTAGGCAATACCAATACTGGGGATGTAGTCAAATATGTGTTGAGCTTATGAAATCTCTCCTCACACTCCTCTGAACACCTGAAAGGATCACCTTACTAGGTCGGTCTGATCATAGGTTCTGCAATAAATGAGAAACCCTGTAGAAATCCACGGTAATACCCCGCAAACCAAGAAAACTATGAATCTCAGTAGTTAAGGATGGTCTAGGCCAACTCTGCAATGCTTCCACCTTCTTCAGATCCACCTTGATCCCCTCACTCGAAACTACATGACCCAAAAATGCCATTGAATCAAGCCAAAACTCACACTTTGAGAATTTTGCGTATAACTGTTTTTCTCTCAAGGTCTGGAACACAATCCTCAGGGGTTGCTCGTGATCCTCCCGACTCTGGGAGTACACCAAAATGTCGTGAATAAACACAATGGAAAAAGAGTCAAGATAGGGCCGAAATACATTGTGCATCAAATGCATAAATGCTGCTAGGGCATTGGTCAGCCTAAATGACATCACAAGGAAAGAACTCGTATTGATCATACTCAGTCCTAAAAGTAGTTTTCAGGATATCTTGCTCCCGAATCTTCAATTCATGATAGCCTGAATGCATCTTAGAAACCAACTCTAGCACCCTGTAACTGATCAAATAGGTCATCAATAAGAGGCAATAGATACATGTTCTCCACTGTAACTTTGTTCAAATGGCGATAATCAATGCACATACACAAAGAACCATCCTTATTCTTCGCGAACAAGACTGGATCACCCCAAGGTGACACACTAGGCTGAATGAAGCCCTTATCAAGCAATTCTTGTAATTGTTCCTTCAACTTCTTCAACTCTGGAGGATGTAACGACCCGACTGGTTGTTATGAGCATTTGCACTTTGCTCAATCGTTGAAGGCATAAGTAGCTCCGTATGATATATTATTGACTTATTTGATCATTGACCTTGGTTTTCAGGTTATTCGGAATAGATTTGGAGGATTGATTCACAGCTAAAAGTTTTAAATCTGAAAGGTTTGACCAAGTTTTAACTATGGAGTAATTGACCTCGTATTGGATTTCTTATGGTTCTGTTAGCTCCTCTTGGTGATTTTGGACTTTGGAGCGTGTCCGGAAAGTGATTTGGAGGTTCGTGGTAGAATTAGGCTTGAATTGGCAAAAGTTTGAAATTTGGTGATTTTTGTCGGCAGTGAAAATTTTGATATCGGGGTCAGAATGGGATTCCATAAGTTGTAGTAGGTTTAAGGTATCATTTTTGACGTGTGTGTAAAACTTGAGGTCATTCAGACGTGGTTTGGTAGGTTTTTTCTTAGGCTTGAATCCGAGAGTAATTTGGGGTTTTGATGTTGTTTTGAGTGACTCAAAGGTTCAACTAAGTTTGTATGTTGATATATGACTTGTTGGTATTATTTCTTGAGGTCCCGAGGGCCTCGGGTGAGTTTCGAGTGTTTATCGGATCAATTTTGGACTTGGGAGATGGCTGAATCTGTTGGTGTTTGAGGTTTCTGGCGTTTCCGCACCTGCGGAAGGGGAGCCGCAGGTGTGAGGCCACAAGAGCGCGTGGGATTTTGCAGGTGCAGACAGTGTTGAGGTTGGGTGGGTCCGCAGGTGCATAGGGGATGTCGCACGTCGCATCTGTGATCCCGCATAAGCGAGTAATTGCTCACAGATGCGAAGAAGAAGAGGTCAGGCAGTGGTCGCAGGTGTGAGGTCTTTTCCGCTCCTGCGAGTGGCGCAGATGCGGATGTGGAGTGCACGTTCAAAGTTGGGGTTTTAGTGACTTTTCGCAGGTGCGGAGGGATTTTACACAAATGCGAAACCGCAAGAGCGGATATTGGGTAGCAGGTGCGAAAGTTCTAGGAAAAACTATAAATGGAACACTTCGCGAATTTTGGCTCATTTCCACCATTTTCAAGCTGGTTTTTGGAGCTTTTGGAGTGAATTTTGAAGGGAGATTCAAGGGTTTTCAGTGAGGTAAGTTGCTTGAGGTCTAATACACCTATCTAGGGTGTTTTCCTGTTGTTTTATCATTTAATTATTGGAAATTAGGGATGAAAATGAGGGGTTAGGGCTTAGGATTTTGGAGAGTTTGATGTGAGGATTTCAACGACCAAACGGTGTCGGATTTTGACAAATTTCATATGTATGGACTCGTGAGTGAATGGGCTTTTAACTTTTGTAATTTTTTCGGATTTTGAGATGTGGGCCCGGGGTCCGGGCTTAGCGGATTTCAGGTTTGGGGTCTAATTTGGTAGTTTATCTTGTTGGATTCACTCATTAGCGTATATTGATGGTATTGTACTGATTGTTAATAGATTCAGAGCATTTGGAGGCTGAATCGAGGGGCAAGAGCATCGCGAAGTTTAAGTTTGATCGATTTGAGGTAAGTAACGATTTTAAATCTGGTCCTGACGGCATGAAACCCTGGATTTTTGTGTCATGTGACTATTTTGAGGTGACGCACATGCTAGGTGATGGGCATGTGGGCATGCAGTATTGGAGATTGCGACTTGGTCCGTCCCGTAGAAACTGTAAAGTTGAATATTTTGTTGAAACTATATGCTTCTTGCGTGTTTTAGAATGAATTTCCGTAAATCAGGCTGGATGCCATGTTTGGGCCTTATGCCAGTGTTGTTTGGACCCTTAGAGGTCTTTTCTTGTTGTCCTCTCATTGATTTCGATTGAAAATTTATACTCAGTCATGTTTATACATATTTACTGCATAACTCAGTCTCTATTACTCTATTTTGATGCATCATATAAATGTTGTTTGGACTGAACACTTTGATTTCTGAGAGCCCGAGAGGCTGGAGAGTTTTGTGACTGCGTGTCGCTGGTGTCCTGATTGTGAGGATATTAATGAATGTGGCCGAGGGCCTGATTGTTTATTTATTTATGGGATTGGGCTGCACATCCCATCACGTTTCTTTATAGTATTGGGATGCACGCCGCAACATATTTATTTATGGGAGCGGTCTGCACGTCGCAACATGTTTGATATAAGCCGAGGGCTTCGGTGATTATGTCATGACTGCCCTGATATAGCGCTTGGGTTGAAGGGGCCCCTCTGGAGTCTATACACACCCCTGGTGAGCGCAGGTACCTACTAAGTGCAAGTGCCGAGTGATTGGGAGGCATGAGTGACTGTATGGCATGAGTGATTATGATGTTTGTCCGATGGGATGTATATGATTCAATCATTTTTTCTCACGCTTGCATTGGTCCTTTGTTTGAAATTGTTGAAATATGTTTTTAAATGAATCTACTGAAAACTGGATTTAAACGAGCTGATTTGACTCAAACTCTTGTTTTAAAGTATGTCGTATTTTACTAAGTTTTTGTGATATGAACTATACTTTCATTTTTTCTCATCACTACTTCTCAGTCTATATTTATTTTTGTTACATACTGAGTTGGTGTATCCACGTTACTCCCTTCACCTTGTGTGCAGATCCATGCATTTCTGGACACGATAGCGGTTATTGATTATTCAGTCGCAGATATATCGAAGTTAGTAAGGTAGCTGCCTGGCGATCGCAACCCTGCTTTTCTCCCTGTTTATCCTCCCTTAGTTTTCTTTGGTTATTTTCCAGACTATGGTAGCCTTGATATTATCAGACAGTTGTAGTAGTTGCTCATGACTAGTGACACCCCGATGTCGGGCTTTTCTTTTCCGCACTTCTATTTTTTTAGTTAAACTCTTTGCGAAGGTTATATTATGAGTAGCTTTGAATTTATCTTTGGAAATTGAACTATCAATGTGTTTTTGGTAATGTGTCAGCTGGCCTAGTACCACGATATGCACCATCACGACATGGTTAGTTTTGGATCCTGACAGATCCATACAATATGGAGGAATATAGATGGGCCGAGTGCTTGGCAACAAATCAAGGCCAAAGTCGATATCTCGATCGGATGGTATGCCCGGAAGATCAGCTGGAAATACATCTGGGTAGTCCCTCACTACTAGGACTGATTCGACTTTAGGGTTATCAATACTGACATCTCTCACATAAGCTAGATATGCGTTACACCCCTTCTCAACAACTCGTTGAGCTTTAAGAAATGAAATAACTCTGCTGGGAGTATACTCTAAGGTACCTCTCCATTATAATTGCGGTAATCCTGGAATAGCCAGCATCGTAGTCTCGGCGTGACAATCAAGAATAGCATAATGGGGCGACAACCAGTCCATGCCCAAAATAATATCTAAATATATCATACTGAGGAATTAAAAGTCAGCTCCGGTGTCAAAGCCACTAAGAACCACCAAACAAGACCAATATACATGGTCACAACAATAGAATCTCCCACAGGTGCGGAAACATAAACATGAGAACTCAAGGAATCATGGGTTATGCCTAAATAAAACGCAATATAAGAGGCCACATAGGAATAAATGGAGCCTGGATCAAATAAAACCGACGCATCCCTATGACAGACCAGAACAATACCTGTAATTACAAAGTCGGAAGCAATTGCCTCTGTCACACCTCCTTTTTCCACTACCCTCCGGATTGATGAAGGGTAATAAAGGGAGCTTTTCCACTTTAAATGACATTATTCGGATTTTGGATTTATTTTAGTTTTCAGAGTCGCCACGCGGATTTTTGACGATGCTCCGGGACACCGTTTTGTTTTAGAATCCCAAACCGAGGAAATTTTGACTCTGTTTTGATTTGTCTGTGACTAGAAATCCGAGTAAGGAATTCTGTTAACCCGGGAGAAGGTTTTAGGAACTCCCGAATTACGTGATTCTAGCACGGTCGCTTAACTATTAATATTTGGCCTAAATTGTCCGATTATTCATATATTTTAGCCTATTGTGCATTTAGCCGTTTTAATTTTCAACCGCTTTTAATATTTATGGATTTATCTTGAAACAAGTCACAATAGCGTGCACTTGTTTGTCTTTTGGACACATTATAACTACGCCACATAAAATGCACCCGTAATTACAACATGTGATTTGAAGTTGAATACGGGGACATGAGTTTCCGCACCCGAGTGTAGATTAAGTAGTCAGGACTATGATCGTGACGGTTTTATAACGCCTATTTGAGGCGATGTTTGAGTATTCTTTATCTTTTCTATTTGAAGGAGAATTTTAGTTTTAAGATCAATTAGGGCGTTTATGGATTTATCTTAGACAAGTCATGATAGCGTGCACTTGTTGTTTTTGATCACACGACAAACACGTCACGTGAAATGCGCCCGTGGTTGCTATGTACATTTTATTGATGTTCGGAGTTGAGGGTCGAGGGCATGAGTTGCCACTCCCGAGTGTAGGTTATGGTAGCTTTGGTATAATATTTGATTTTTTATCAAGTTTCAAGCTAAAGGTCGTGTTCTTCCTAAAAGACTGCCTAAATGATGTTCACTAAAGACGACATGTTTCGGGCTATGGCCATATTTTAGCCCCAGATTGTTTCAACTCTTTTGGCCAATCTTAATCTTGGCTAGTTTACAAAAAAAGGATAGGAAACTACACATCTATAACGAAAGTCATGGCATCATATAGAGAGAGTTCAAATATTAATTTGCAAATCATTTATTTAAATAGTCAAATGAGCATATATAACTATGGAGCGGTCTTTAATGGATTCCTAAACGAAATAAATTTATGCTATTTAATTTCATATCTACTGAACTTTATTTGACAGCTTTGCACACATTACAGTATTTACAAACTCAGAAAGTTCCAGAACATACAAGGCGAATGGAAGAGGCAGATTTCTATTTACATTTTTTCTTAAGCATTACTGGATATAAGGTGTTAATAAGCTTCATACGAGCGCCTTTGAAGCATAAACTTTATACCTATTCACCAGACAGTTTGAAAGCTAAGATTTTTTCCTTTTTTGTTATCTTTTGTAAAATCGCTTGAAAAGCAAGAATTTTTTCAAATCTGGAGCTCTCAAGATGAAATCTTTTAATCACACGTTTATATTGAGGTTTTACAAAAAAAGGGAGGGGTTTTTGACCATAAACAGATAATAACAGTAATTATCAAAAGGAAAAGCTGACTTAGCTTTACGAAATAGAAAAGACATAAACCAAATGTAATTTTAGTTCAGACCGTTATTTACAGCTGATGCATAAGAAAACTAATTTATTACATCTTTGTTTTCTACTGTACATTCCCAATAGTAAATGTAAATATAACTCAAAAGAATGGTGTAGATTCATTGCTGCTTTTGTGTGAGTTGATAATCCATATTCTTCTGGCTATTTTTTCTTAGCAACCAGACGACTGACTTGATAGACACATTCCTTCGGCATTTCTTAAGATATGATTCTGACCATTTATTGGGTTCACATTCATGTCCTAATACCTTTGTAACGATAATCTAATTACTCTACAACTGTTTTATGCATTATTATTGGGTGAATCTGACCATGAATGGGTCAGACTTTTCATCTCATAATGCCACATTAAACTAAGTTTAGATCTCTATGTATACTTGCGATCTGAGTCCCTTTACTGATCAAAAGGACACAAATAAAAGCATTTTATCTAAAAGTCCAAAATTGCTGCTAGGACAGTAATACCTATAGGTTTCTTAAGCATTTGTAGGATGAGTCGTACCATAAAGGGGTTTGACCTAACCTTGATGGTGTTCTTGCATCATTTTGACAGAATAGGTTCTTGCCTTTTATGGACTGAATCTGACCATAGAAAGGGGTCAGAATCAACTCCATAAAGGTCCTATTCATCTCATAATTGTTCCGTGATTTTTGATTCTTTGGGCATTATGGAGAAGGTGAATCTGACCATTTGAAGGGTTCAGATTCCCTACTCTCAAGCCACTTTTGGTTACCCATTTTTGTACCCTTAAGGGGTGACAAACTACTGTTTAAGCACCTAAAATGGGGTGAATTTGACCATTATAGAGGGTCAAATTCATCTAACCTACTGCTGTTTCATAACAATATTTAGATATATAAACCTAAACCAGACCAGAATTTAAGCATCTTTATAGGATGAACTTAACCATTAGAGGTTAAGTTCATTACCCTTTGATGCTATTTTCCAACCCAAACATTGATTGCACAGTCATATAACAGACAGTTCTAAAACAGACTTATGTAAAATTCAGAGATTTAGAAAAAAAACTGAAAAAAAACATAATGTGTTACTCCCCATACATGCATATAAGTGTATATAGAAACAGGTCTAAACAAATAGAAGTACAAATTCATGGAGGAAGGGCAAACAGATTTCACATTTTTTGATATTTCATAAAAAAAACTCAGTTTTACATACCTTTAGAGTAAGACAACAACAAAAAAACTTGACCAAATAAAGGTCAAGAAATGGGAGTCAGCAGAAAACAAGAGAAAGCCCAGCAGCAACAAATAGCAAACCCACAGTAGAGAAAACCCAAGGAAAGATGATTTTTTGAATACCCAAATGATTGAATAAGGACAGAAACCAAAACCAAGTCGTCTAGGATAGAAGATCACAACTACAAGACAACCTAAGCTCAGGTTGTTTCCCACTCCTACTGTAAATCCTTTTTGCTTCTGTTTTCCAAGTTTTTAGTAGTCAAAGTTGTATTTTTCAGTCCAAAGGATTCAGAGAAGAGTCTAAAAAAATCTCCCCTCTTTGTGTAAAAAGTGTGTGTATATATAGGGGCATTTGGGATAGGATATGCTCAGCATATTCCTTATC
>ML350001.1:0-36714 GCA_005239505.1 Nicotiana paniculata | reverse complement strand
TTTATTTCATGTGTAGGTGAATTGGAGATGGAAACCGAGCTAAATGGATGCAAATACGTCGAATATACGCTTAAGAGGCGAAGAGGGAACAACATGGCCTTATCCAGGCATTTGGCCCCTAAAGCCAGGTAGCCCCTGGCGTTAGGGAGGCCTTAGAGCCCAAATGTCAGGCCTACCCTGGCCTTAGGGAGCGTTTGAGCCCAAACGCCCGGGTCCTTGGTTCCGGTCAATTCCGAGTTTTGACGAATTTAAGTGTTTCCCGGTTGGAATAGAAGTCTCCTACACGTTTAGGGTTTGTCCTAAACATATAAATAGACCCCAAAAACACAACTTAGAGGAGATGGGGAGGAGAGGAAGCCATTGAAGAGAAGTAAAACATCGATTTGTACAGCTTTTATTCATCACTTTGTAGTTTAATTATGCCAGTTATTTTTAGAGTTGATTCTTTTGAACATGTTTAGATAACTTCTTTAATCTAGGGTTTTGGTAGAACCCGTTGGGGATGAACTTATTGTGTTATTAATATAGTTCTTATCGGTTGATTAATCTCTATTTGTTCAACTACGTTCTTGTTGTAGTTAATTGAATGGCCATCAATTAGTTGTGCCTATTTATTATGTATCTACTTGAGAGAGAGTGCATATTTAGGTAGTTGTTTGAAAAACATCACTCCCATATNGATCTTTATTAAAATTGTTTACACCTTAGCGTAGTTAATCTTTAGTTTTAATCTTTAGTGTTAGTAATTTAAATAACATCAAGTGACAGTTGAGTATTCTAAAAGCTTGCTTGATACGTAAATTCCCTGTGGGATCGACTCTGGGCATAATACCCCAGATTATATTTGCAATGCCCGCTTAGTCTTTTATTAGACATAGTTGAGCGTGATCAATGGTTTGAAGGGAGGTCTTATCAGAGTGTGAATTCGAGATTTCGGTATTTTAAGTTTTGGCAGAGGAAAGGCATTTTGATTATGAATGGTCCGGTTTGGGTTGATAAAGTAGAAAGACTTGGTGTTTTCAAGTAAGGTGAAGGATGCACCTGTGATGTGGTGTCGTCGTCACTGATAGAATGGAATATGTTAAGTTTGTCGGTTTTATGGCTTCTTCGGTTTCATGGGGTCAGAGTATTGTGAAGAAGTATTGAAGAAGCGGCTGTCAGAGACCGTGAAGTGCGGTAGTTCAGTACCGGATAAGTGTTGATAATGAAGGCAGCTAGAGAAAGATGATCTTCGGAGAGTTTGAAGTCGTGGTGATCTGCTGGTTTAAGAGCTACAGAGAATGATATTGAATTGAGGCTAGGCGGTGGTTCTATTTCTAGGAGGCCAGGTGTAAGAAGCGGAAGTCAAGCAGTCGCAAAGTGAGGGAGCGGCAGCATAGCTTGGAAGTTGAAGATGTTGTCGCCCATTTAATGGATGTCCATGAGGAGTGGACGGACTAGTAAAGTTGGTAAATGAAGCAGGGCGTAGGATGGGGTATTAATGTTGCAGAGAGCGTGCATTTCAGCGTCGTTAGAAGGTGTCCGCGGGTGATTTCCATAGGTGGGTTATCTCCTGTGAATAGGTTAGCGGTGGCATGGTTGGCAAGTTTCTGCGAGGGATTCTAGTGGCTATTCGGTAGAAAGCAGAATGTGTGAATGATGCTAGAGAATTTGAGTATTTAGGGAGTGCTAGCAAGAGAATTTGGAAGAATTGGATGGATTGGTTGAGCAAGATCATGTTAACAAAGGAGAAAGGATCTCGTCAGGGTCTAGAGTGGTGCAAGGAGTAGCTTTTGGCTAAGTGGGGGAGTCCCACCATCTGCAGTTGGGTGGTGGGATTGTCTTCTCATGGGGTTCCGGATTTTCAGCGTGTCGGCAAGTTATCACAGCTAAGGGAAAGAAGTAAAATGGTGATTGTTCGTGGGATTTGATGAATGTGTGAAAAATTTGGCCCTGTCAGACGGGGGTTAGGCTTTGGAAGATTCAGAATTGATGCTTAAGGCATAGGCGAGTTGTAAGGATAGTGACTCGGACACGTGTTTCATTGGAAAGGGTGTTCATGTGCTAGGAGAGCCTTGGAGTTGATTGTATTCGGGACCAGTCAGAGTGGGTGACTCTCAATAGCGGTCCTAGTGAATTCAAAAGTTAAGAGTGCGGTATTTAAGGATTTCAGGCAGCAGTATGATTAAGAGTCGAGCTTTTGCAGTGTAATTTCAGAGAGAGGGAAGATAATTGGAGAGTTCTATGTTAATTTCAGCATGTAGGATAGTATTGGAGGAGTGAGAGAAATAAACTCTGGGTTGTAGAAAGACTATCAGGAGGGTACGAGGCGGTTTACGAGATTTAGGCAGCATGATCTCGTGAATCAAGGTCACTCGGGATGAGTGGGGGTTGAGTTTGCTATGAGTTGAAGAAAGTTACTATTATTCCTGAGGCAATTGAAGATGATTAAAAGAAGATAGATTGATTAGTCATGGTTGAAATGGCACATTTACGGCATTGATCAGTTCCTTCGATGTGATTAAGTTATGCATGTGGTTGTGCCAGTGTGTGCGGGGCTTGTCGGCCATCGTAGGATTTCACGTGGGAGCATTTGAGTGTGTCACGACCCGAAATCCCACCTTCAGGCCGTGATGGCGTCTAACGTTGAACCCGCTAGACAAGCCAATGTTTTGGTTAAGTTTACCTGTTTACAATTGAAATAACAATAATAACTAGAACAAGTGTGATTAAATAATGCGGAAGACTACTAAATTCAAGAACTTTAACGATGAATCTCATAAAAACTTTCTCAATTACACCCCAGAAACCGGTATCACAATCTCACGAACAGTCTAAGACTTTTCTAAATACAATGGTCTGAAATAAGTGAATACAATTCTCTTGGAATTACAGGATAAGACAAAAAATGAGAAAAAGGATAAGAGGTGACGCCAAGGCCTGCGGACGCCTGCAGGACTACCTCAGTGTCGCCGTGGACCGAAGGATACTCCCTCGATCACTGTCCACTGGGTGCGGTACCGTAATCTGCACAACATAAAGAAGTGCAGGTGTAGCATCAGTACAACCGACCCCATGTACTGAGTAAGTGCCGAGCCTAACCTCGGCGAAGTAGTGACGATACTAGGACACGACAAATAATAAACACCTGTGCAATTCAATAATATATAATAGAAATAATAGCAGGAAGTAAACAGTTAAGTACAAATACGGGGAGAACATGCTAGGGTACAAAAGGAGAGAACACTTATTGAGTAACAGAGCATGACAACCGACTAGTATCAAAATAACATCAGGGAACAAACAAGTGCACGGCATCACCCTTTGTGCTTTACTCTCGTTCTCACCAAAACAAGTGCACGGCATCACCCTTCGTGCTTTACTCTCATTCTCACCAAAATGAGTGCACGGCATCACCCTTCGTGCTTTACTCTCATTCTCACCAAAACAAGTGCACGGCATCACCCTTCGTGCTTTTACCTCACAATGTCACGGCACGGCATTATGCTTCGTGCATTATCTCTCATATCATGGCACGACATCACCCTTCGTGCTTTTAAAATCATAACATCGGCACCGCATTAACCTTCGTGATTTTAAATAGAAAATCATGGCACGGCATCACCCTTCGTGCTTTACACTCTTTCTCACCCACACAATAACCATAACACAATTTGGCAAGGGAGAACCACAATACAGACCATAATTTTTACAACATCCCGGCAAGGGAACAATAACAGAAATATTACCGTCCCGGCAATGGACACAGCTATAACCAATCTCAATGAGCGTAAAACATAACCAAATAATCCTCAACCAAACAACTATTCAACAGTGTTCACAACCAAGTATTTCCAACAATTCTCCAAAATGAAATCTACTTCATAACATAGTGGATATCGAAGAAAAACACATATACTATATGTTGTGACTCACGGACGTGATTGAGAACAAGGTATAGGTACTCGTCACCTCACCCATACATGGAACATGATAATAACACGTAGCACATATGACTCAACACCTATTCCCTCAAGCTAAGATTAGGACAAACACTTACCTCGACACCAAGAATACATATCAAGCCTCTAGCACCGCTTTTCCTTTTGATCCCGACTCCAAAACAATCGTATTTATAAATAATCGACTCAATAATATCAATAAATGCTAAACAATTCAATTCCAATGCTTAAATATAGATTTCCCAACATTCTTCCAAAAATTCCAAAATTCGACCCCGGGCCCGCTTGGTCGAAATACGAGGTTCGGACCAAAACCCGATCACCCATTCCCCCACGAGCCCGAATATATAATTTATTTTGAAATCCGACCCCAAAACGAGGTCAAATTCTCAAAAATTCGAAAAGCCCTAACTCTACCCAAAAACCCAATTTTCTACCTTTAATTCCATGATTTTAGGCATAGAATCTAATAAACATTGATGAAAGTGGAAGAAAAAGAATTTAAGACCACTTACGTATGAAGCTATGGTGGAAGAGCTCTTCAAAAATCGCCTATGGAGTGTGGGGAAGAAGGAGTTTGAGAAAAAATGGAGTTAGTCCCGTATGGATTCTGTTTTTAGACAAAAGAAATGACTGGGCGAAAAATACCATGTGCGTTCGCACCTATATGAGTGCATTCGCATAGGTTTAATGTGATTACACTCCACGTTCGCGACCTATAGGGTGCGTTCACATTGCCTATTCCTACCCAGACCCCTCTCTACTCTGTGCGTTCGCACCTGTATGAGTGCGTTCGCGTAGGGTCCTAAACTACACTGCCCCCAGCCCCCTCACTACTCTGTGCGTTCGCACCTGTATGAGTGCGTTCGCGTAGGGTCCTAAACTACACTGCCCCCAGCCCCCTCACTACTCTGTGCGTTCGCACTCCCTTGAGTGTGTTCGCATAGAGTCAACGACCCTCTCCCCAGGCCTTGTCTTGTGCGTTCGCGGTCAGACCTATGCGTTCACATAGCACAAAATCTCAGACACCAGCAGCTGACCAAAACACCAAAAATTTTAAGTTAAAAACCACCCCAACACCTACCCGAAACTCACCCGAGCCCTCAGGGCTCAAAACCAAATACACACACGGCCTCATAAACAACCTACGGACTTATTCAAGTAATCAAAACACCTAAATAACATCATAAACATCGAATTAAGCCTCAAAATCAATGGAATGACTTTAAACTTCAAAAACATCTAAATTTTTCTATTTTTGATCCGAATCAGATCAAACCAAGTCCGTTTCTCACCAAATTTCACAGTTAACACATATAAGACATATTGACCTGTTCCGGGCTCCAGAACCATAATACGGGCCTTGTTTCACAGGTTTCACATCAAATACCATTTTCAGAAACCTTTATATTTTTCCGAAAACAATTTTCTTCAAAATTCATTTCTCGGACTTGGCACCTCGGAATTCGATTCCGGGCATACACCCAAGTCCCATATTTTCCTACGGACCCTCCGGAATCGTCAAATCACGGGTCCGGGTCCGTTTACCAAAAATGTTGACCAAGGTCAATTTACTCAAATTTCAACACAAAAATATCATTTTTATCAATTTTTCACATAACGGCTTCCCGGCTATACGCTCGGGCTGCACACGTAAATCGAGGTGAGATATAAGGAGGTTTTCATGGCCTCGAAACATATATTTAACTAAAATTACACGGGATGACCTTTTGGGTCATCACAATCTCTACCTTTAAAATAATCGTTCGTCCTCGAACGGACTTGGAAAGGTACCTGAATCGGGGAAAAGATGGGGATATCGGCTCCGCATATCGGACTCGGACTCCCAGGTAGCTGCCTCAATAGGCTGACCTCCCCACTGAACACGAATCGAAGGATAACTCTACGATCTCAACTGACGAACCTGCCGAGCTAATATGGCTACCGACTCCTCCTCATAAGTCAAATCCTTGTCCAAGTGGACACCACTGAAGTCAAGTACATGAGAGGGCTCGGCAATATACCTCCGAAGCATAGATACATGAAACACCGGGTGTACGGCTGATAGACTAGGTGGCAAAGCAAGTCTGCAGGCCACCTCTCCCACCTTGTCCATAATCTCAAATGGACCAATGAACCCAGGGCTCAACTTGCCCTTCTTTCCGAACCTCATCACGCCCTTCATGGGCGACACCCGAAGAAATACCCGGTCTCCAATCATAAATGCCAAATCACGAATGTGGTCCGCATAACTCTTCTGCCTGGCTGAGCTGTACGAAGTCTATCCTGAATAATCTTCACTTTATCCAAGGCATCCTAGACTAACTCTGAACCCAACAATCTAGCCTCTCCCGGCTCGAACCACCCAACTGGAAACCGACACCGCCTACCATACAACGCCTCAGACGGAGCCATCTGAATGCTCGACTGATAGCTGTTGTTGTAGGCAAACTCAGCTAAAGGCAATAACTTGTCCCATGAACCTCCAAAACCAATGACACATGCTCGCAACATATCCTCCAAAATTTGAATAGTACACTCGGACTGTCCGTCCGTCTGAGGATGAAATGTTGTGCTCAAATCAACCCGTGTGCCCAACTCACGCTGAAATACTCTCCAAAATGGGAGGTAAACTAAGTACCTCTATCAGAAATAATGGACACGGGCACACCATGCAGGCGAACAATCTCCCTGATGTAAATCTTTGCCAACTTCTCCGAAGAATACGAAACTGATACAGGAATGAAGTGTGCTAACTTGGTCAGCCTATCCACAATGACCCACACTGCATCAAACATCCTCTGAGTCCGTGGGAGTCCAACTACGAAATCCATGGTGATACGCTGCCACTTCCACTCGGGAAGCTCAATCTGCTGCATCAAACCAGCGAGTCTCTGGTGCTCGTACTTCACCTGCTGACAGTTCAAGCACCTAGCTACATATGCTACAATATCCTTCTTCATCTCCACCACCAATAATGCTGCTGCAAATCCTGGTACATCTTTGCAGCCCCCAAATGAATGGAATACCGGGAACTATAGGCCTCCTGCAATATCAACTCACGAATGCCATCAACATCGGGTACACAATACGACCCTACATCCTCAAAACTCCCTCGTCATCAACTGTGACATTCTTGGCACCTCCGTGCCGGACCGTATCTCTAGGAATACACAAATGACGATCATCATATTGCCTGGCCCAAATACGATCATACAATGAAGAACGGGACACGGCATGGGCCAAAACACTGCCCGTCTCAGAAACCTCCAATCTCATGAACCGGTTGGCTAAATCCCGAACATCTAAAGCAAGCGGTCGCTCTCCGACTGATAAATAAGCAAGACTACCCATACTGGCTGACTTCCGGCTCAAAGCATCGGCTACCACATTGGCCTTCCCCGGATGATATAAGATGGTAATGTCTTAATCCTTCGACAGCTCTAACCATATTCGCTGCCTCATATTCAACTCTTTCTGCTTGAACAAATACTGCAAACTCTTATGATCCGTGAACACCTCACATGGCACTCCATACAGATAATGCCTCCAAATCTTCAACGCATGAACAATAAATGCTAACTCTAAATCATGAACTGGATAGATCTTTACATGAACCTTCAACTGACGAGAAGCATAGGCTATAACCTTGCCATCCTGCATCAACACTGCACCAAGTCCCACCCATGAAGCATCACAATACACGGTATATGGCCCTGAACATGTGGGCAACACTAACACCGGTGTCGTGGTCAAGGCTATCTTGAGCTTCTGAAATCTCGCCTCACACTCATCCAACCACTTGAACCGGGCACCCTTCTGAGTCAATCTGGTCATTGGGGCTGCAATGGATGAAAAACCCTCCATAAACCGGCGATAATAACCTGCTAAGCCCAAGAAACTCCGAATATCTGTAGCTTAAATGGGCCTAGGCCAATCTCTGACTGCTGAAATCTTCTTGGGATCCACCTGAATACCCTCTGATGATACCACATGGCTTAGAAATCCAACCAAACCCAACCAGAACTCACACTTGGAAAATTTGGCATACCACTGACTATCCCTCGGAGTCTGGAGGACGACTCGAAGGTGCTGCTCATGCTCCTCACGGCTACGGGAGTAAATCAAAATATCATCAATGAAAACAATCACAAATGAGTCCAAATAGGGCCTAAACACCCGGTTCATCAACTCCATAAAATCAGCGGGGGAATTTGTCAACCCAAATGACATTACCAAGAACTCATAATGCCTATATCGAGTACGAAAGGCCGTCTTAGGGACATCAGACGCCCTAATCCTCAACTGATGGTAACCAGATCTCAAGTCAATCTTGGAAAACACTGAAGCACCCTGAAGCTGGTCGAATAAATCATCAATCCTCGGCAAAGGATACTTATTCTTAATAGTAACCTTGGTCAACTGCCGGTAGTAAATACACATCCTCATCGAGCCATCCTTCTTCTTGACAAACAACACTAGGGCACCCCACGGAGAAACACTAGGCCTAATAAAGCCTTTATCCAACAAATCCTGCAACTGAACCTTCAACTCCTTCAACTCTACTGAGGCCATACGATACGGCAGAGTAGAAATGGGCTGAGTGCCAGGAGCCAACTCAATGCAAAAGTCAATATCCCTGTCGGGTGGCATACCCGGCAGGTCAACAGGGAATACCTCTGGAAACTGACGAACCACGGGCACAGACTCCATAGAAGGGACCTCAGCACTAGAATCGCGAACATAGGCCAAATAGGCCAAGCAACCTTTCTCGACCATACGCCAAGCCTTCATATATGAAATAACTCTACCATAAGAATGACTAGGAGTCTCTCTCCACTCCAAACGAGGTACTCCTGGAAAGGCCTAGGTCACTGTCTTGGCATGACAATCCAGAATAGCATGGTAGGGAGATAACCAATCCATCCCCAAAATAAAATCGAATAACCATATCAAGAAGCAAAAGATTTACCTGAGTCTCCAGACCACCAATAACCACTAAGCATGAACGGTAGACTCAATCTACCACAATAGAATCACCCACCGGGGTAGACACATATACAGAAGTACTCAGGGAATCACGGGGCATGCTCAGATAAGGAGAAAAATATGAAGACACATAGGAGAATGTACAACCCGGATCAAATAAAACTGAAGCATCTCTGCTGCAAATGGAAACCATACCTGTAATAACTGCATTGGAGGCCTCAGCCTCAGGCCTGGAAGGAATAGCATAGCACTGGGGCGGAGCCCCTCCAACCTGAACATCTCTGGGTCGGCCTACTACGGGCTGACCTCTACCTCTCGTGGCCTGTCCTCCACCTCTATGAGTCTGACCTCCACCTATGGCACCTCGACCTCCACCCCTAGCTAGATAAGGGGGTGGGGGTGCACCTTGTGCAAAAATTATAGCACGGGAACCCGGATGCTGAGAACTACCAGAAGCTCGGGGGCAATACCTAGCAATGTGCCCTTGATCACCACAAGAGTAACAAGCCCTCTGCTGCTGAGGCTGCTGGCTCTGAAACTATCCCTGTTGACCAGAATAACCACCCTGGAAGCTCTGAAGTGGCGGTGCACTAATAGGAGCTGATGGTGTATTGCGGGATACCTGAAGCGCTGACTGGAATGCCTAGGAAGATGACCTCTGCCAAAGGAATCTCTGCCTCTAGATGAGGCACCACTAAATCGATCAGAATGGCGAGGTCTCTTGTCAGACCCCTGAACACTGCCCTGCAATAAGACCATCTCAATACGCCTGGCCACATCGGCCGCCTACTGGAATGAAATATCAGTACCTGTGTCTCTGGCCATTTGGAGTCTAATAGGCTGAACTAGACCCTTAATAAACCTCCTCACCCTCTCACGATCAGTGGGGAGTATCATAATAGCATGTCGGGCCAAAGTAATGAACCTGGTCTCATACTGTGTAACAGTCATATATCCCTGCTGGAGGCGCTCAAACTTCCTCCGAAGACCCTCTCTCTGAGTAACTGGTAGAAACTTCTCCAAGAATAACTTGGAGAACTGAGCCCAGGTCAAGGGCGAAGACCCAGCTGGTCTGGTCAAACAGAAATCCCTCCACCAAGTCTTGGCGGTACCAGAAAGATGGAATGTAGCAAAATCAACTCCATTGGACTCCACAATGCCCATGTTCTGAAGAACCTCATAGCAACTGTCCAAGAAATCCTGGGGATCCTCTGATGGTGCACCAGTAAATGTAGTAGAAAATATCTTGGTGAACCGGTCCAACCTCCACAAAGCATCGGTAGACATGGCTGTCCCACTCAACTGTCTGTGCCACAAAACTCGACTGAGTTGCTCTAGCTGTCTGAGGTGCTGGAGTCTGGAACAGAGGAGCTAGCTGCTCTGGTGTGCGGGTAGCAGGAGTCTGGGTCCCTCCCCCAGCCCAAGAGACGGTTGGTGCAGTAGGAAGAAGACCGGCCTGAGCCACGCTCTCCATAAGGCCCACCAAACAGACTAGAGCGTCCTGAACAACCGGGGTGGCAATGAACCACTCTGGGACCTGAGCTGGTCCAACTGGAACTGCCTGAGTAGGAATCTCACCGGCAAAGTCTACCTGAGGGTCCTCTATTGGTGTTGCTGCTCTGGGCTGAGCCCTGGTTCTGCTCGCCCTCTAGAACATCCTCGGCCTCGGCCTCGTCCTCGACCCCTCGTAGGAGCTGCAACAGGAGGATCGGGCTGCTGATTGGTAGATGAGGAAGCACGCGTTCTCGCCATCTGTGAGAGAATAGAATATAAAATCAATTAGCATTTAGAATTCAAACCGCACGACAGAGAAGAAGAAATGTGAAGTTGTACCTAACTTTGCAGCCTCTAGGGGATAAGTACAGATGTCTCCGTACCGATCCCTCAGACTCTACAAGTTTGTCCGTGAATTATGAGACCTAGGTAACCTAGTGCTCTGATACCAACTTGTCATGACCCGAAATCCCACCTTCAGGCCGTGATGGCGTTTAACGTTCAACCCGCTAGACAAGCCAATGTTTTGGTTAAGTTTACCTGTTTACAATTGAAATAAAAATAATAACAAGAACAAGTGTGATTAAATAATGCGGAAGACTACTAAATTCAAGAACTTTAACGATGAATCTCATAAAAACTTTCTCAATTACACCCCATAAATCGGTATCACAATCTCACGAACAGTCTAAGACTTTTCTAAATACAATGGTCTGAAATAAGTGAATACAACTATTTTGGAATTATAGGATAAGACAAAAAATGAGAAAAAGGATAAGAGGTGACGCCAAGGCTTGCGGACGCCTGCAGGACTACCTTAGTGTCGTCGTGGACCGAAGGTTACTCCCTCGATCACTGTCCACTGGGTCCGGTACCGTAATCTGCACAACATAAAGAAGTGCAGGTGTAGCATCAGTACAACCTACCCCATGTACTGAGTAAGTGTCGAGCCTAACCTCGGCGAAGTAGTGACAAGGCTAGGACACGACAAATAATAAACACCTGTGCAATTCAATAATATATAATAGAAATAACGGCAGGAAGTAAACAGTTAAGTACAAATACGGGGAGAACATGCTAGGGTACAAAAGGGGAGAACACTTATTGAGTAACAGAACATGACAACCGACTAGTATAAAATAACATCAGGGAACAAATAAGTGCACGGCATCACCCTTCGTGCTTTACTCTCGTTCTCACCAAAACAAGTGCACGGCATCATCCTTCGTGCTTTACTCTCATTCTCACCAAAACAAGTGCACGGCATCACCCTTCGTTCTTTTACCTCACAATGTCATGGACCAGCATTATCCTTCGTGCATTATCTCTCATATCATGGCACGACATCACCCTTCATGCTTTTAAAATCACAACATCGGCACTGCATTAACCTTCGTGATTTCAAATAGAAAATCATGGCACGGAATTACCCTTCGTGCTTTACACTCTTTCTCACCCAAACAATAACTAGAACACAATTTGGCAAGGGAGAACCACAATACATACCATAATTTTTACAATATCCCGGCAAGGGAACAATAACAGAAATATTACCGTCCCGGCAATGGACACAGCTATAACCAATCTCAATGAACGTACAACATAACCAAATAATCCTCAACCGAACAACTACTCTACAGTGTTCACAACCAAGTATTTCCAACAATTGAATAATCTCCAAAATGAAATCTACTTCATAACACAGTGGATATCGGAAAAAAACACATATACTATATGTTGTGGCTCACGGACGTGCTTGGCAACAAGGTATAGGTACTCGTCACCTCACCTNTATGACTCACGGGCATGCTTGACAACAAGGTATAGGTACTCGTCACCTCACCTATACATTGAACATGATAATAACACGTAGCAAATATGACTCAACACCTATTCCCTCAAGCTAAGATTAGGCCAAACACTTACCTCGACACCAAGAATACAACTCAAGCCTCTAGCACCGCTTTTTCTTTTGATATCGACTCCAAAAATATCGTATCTATAGATAATCGACTCAATAATATCAATAAATGCTAAACAATTCAATTCCAATGCTTAAATATAGATTTCCCAACATTCTTCCAAAAATTCCAAAATTTGACCCCGGGTCCGCTTGGTCGAAATACGAGGTTCGGACCAAAACCCGATCACCCATTCCCCACGAGCCCGAATATACAATTTATTTTGAAATCCGACCCCAAAACGAGGTCAAATTCCCAAAAATTCGAAAAGCCCTAACTCTACCCAAAAACCTAATTTTCTACCTTTAATTCCATCATTTTAGGCGTAGAATCTAATAAATGTTGATGAAAATGGAAGAAAAATAAGTTAAGACCACTTACCTATGAAGTAATGGTGGAAGAGCTCTTCAAAAATCGCCTATGGGGTGTGGGGAAGAAGGAGTTTGAGAAAAAATGGAGTTAGTCCCGTATGGATTCTGTTTTTAGACAAAAGAAATGAATGGGCGAAAAATACCCTGTGCGTTCGCACCTGTATGAGTGTGTTTGCATAGGTTTACTGTGATTACACTCCGCTTTCACGACCTATAGGGTGTGTTCGCATAGCCTATTCCTACCCAGTCCCCCAGAGCCCTCTATAGTCTGTGCGTTCGCACCTGTATGAGTGCGTTCGTATAGGGTCCTAAACTACACTGCCCCCAGCCCCCACACTACTCTGTGCGTTCGCAATCCCTTGAGTGCGTTCGCATAGAGTCAATGACCCCCTCCCCGGGCCTTGTCTTGTGCATTCGCGGTCAGACCTATGTGTTCACATAACACAAAATCTCAGACACTAGCAGCTAACCAAAACACCAGAAATTTTAAGTTCAAAACCACCCCGACACCTACCCGAAACTCACCCGAGCCCTCGGGGCTCAAAACCAAATACACACACGGTCTCATAAACATCCTACGGATTTATTCAAGTAATCAAAACACCTAAATAATGTCATAAACATCGAATTAAGCCTCAAAATCAATGAAATTCCTTTAAACTTCAAAAACTTCTAATTTTTTCTATTTTTGATCCGAATCACGTCAAACGAAGTCCGTTTCTCCCCAAATTTCACAGTTAATACATATAAGAGATATTGACCTGTTCCGGGCTCCGGAACCATAATACGGGCCTAGTTTCATAGGTTTCACATCAAATATCATTTTCAAAAACCTTTATACTTTTTCGAAAACAATTTTCTTCAAAATTCATTTCTCGGACTTGGCACCTCGGAATTCAATTCCGGGCATACATCCAAGTCCCATATTTTCCTACGGACCCTCCGGGACCGTCAAATCACGAGTCCGGGTCCGTTTACCAAAAATGTTGACCAAAGTCAACCTTACTCAAATTTCAACACAAAAATATCATTTTTATCAATTTTTCAGATAACGGCTTCCCGGCTATACGCCCGGGATGGACACACAAATTGAGGTTAAATATAAGAAGGCTTTCATGTCCTCGAAACACATATTTAGCTAAAATTACACGGGATCACCTTTTGG
Organism: Nicotiana paniculata; assembly: GCA_005239505.1. Taxonomy (NCBI): domain Eukaryota; kingdom Viridiplantae; phylum Streptophyta; class Magnoliopsida; order Solanales; family Solanaceae; genus Nicotiana; species Nicotiana paniculata. The sequence goes on along the minus strand of ML350001.1, from coordinate 22,793 downwards.
GTCATCATAGAGTGCTATGGCCTGTCAGGCTTAGGCGGATCCCGGAATGGGTCATGGTGGTATAGACTACTACTTAAGGATTTTCATGTTGGGTGATTGTGATAATTCACTCGAGTTTTGTGATGGTTCTCTTGAATTGAGTTAAGTAAAAGGTTCTATCTGATGAAGTGCTCACCATATTGGTGGTTCAGAAGTATGTACTGGGAGTAAGAATCGAGATTGCGGTTCGGTGTTAACAAGGATGTCATGATCTCAGATGAGCAAGAGAAAGTGATTTGAAAGTTCAGCGTAAGCTGGTGTTATCTTCAGTGTCACCTAAGATCGATATTCGGTGAAAGAGGCTTTGTACCCTGGTCGTGGGTTCTTGATGTGTTGTGCAGTATTAGTGTGGTCAATGATGCGGATGTGCAGACTTGCTACCTGGTGTGGAAGGTCGTGGGAGCGTAACCACAAGAATATTATACAAGTGTGACATGTAGTCACTTGATGGATTGAAGATTTGGAGGGAGTATAAAGAAGTACAATATTGCTTATTTAAGAGTTTATGCCTGGAAGGCGTTTAGTTCATTAAGTTTTGGATTGTGGGGTGTTTTTCCCGGCTATGATGGTTGTTCTTGCGTATTATGAGAGGAAGTGGGTTAATATGGACCCAGGTAAAACTATTAGCCTAGTTTTGTGCGAGCAAGGTAGACTCGATGTTTGTGGATGGATTTAAATATGATTATGGTCTTCATGTGAGGAAGATATGTTCATTTTAGTATAGAGCTCCTCAAGGAGGGGTGTTGGGATATCAAGTGTTGTCCCGTCTTCGTCAAATTCAGGTAATATTATGATTTTGCCGTGTGAGTTGTGAAACAGTCTGATAATTTCTTAATGAAATTGAGGTCTCACGTAGTGGTGATGTTATGGGAGCAGGACAGCTCTTGGGATATAGAGTGTGTATATATATATATATATCGCACCTCAGTTGTTCTTGAGTTTGTAAGCATATGGCTTTATCAGTCTCCCCAGGATGGTATTATGCACTTAGCGTGCTTATGATCGATATTCAGTAATTTGTAATAGTGAGCAATTAAGCTCCGTGTATATTTCCATATGTGAATTTTATGATGGGATCAGGTGGCACGCCGCCACGGGTATGTTTTGGGATCGGGTGGAACGCTGCCACGGGTATGTTATTTGGATCGGGTTACACGCCGCAACAGTATGATGATGAGTAAGATTCCTATACTTATTTTCTTGTGTTTTACTTCCTATTTTCTGAGAAGAATTCCTAATAAGTTGCGTGAGTCGAGTAGTCTTTTCCTGAGTCATTTCTTTATGTATCATGTTCGAGTTATGGCCTATTGGCGCGTTGTGGTGTCATGTGAGACTGTTGATCATGTTGGGGCGATTTGTTGTCTGAGCAGTTCATACTGGGTGAGACGAGATTATTGGATCAGGGATCAGTGCGATAAGATTATGTGAAATACATTGAAGGACAATTACCAATGCTTGGTTCATAATGAGGTGATGATTCTAGTCAAGATGAGATATTCAATGATTTGTTAACTCTGCAGTTGGATGTAAATTTCTACCCGTCTCCTCCGTTGTGGTGGTATCGCCAGCATTATATTAGGATGTATATATATATGTCATAAGGTGCCTTGGGAGCATCAGATTCATGGAATTTTGGCTATTAATGTTCAGGGAGTGTCGTTGTGGTCAGGTGATGAATTATGCGGTGCATGGTGCTGATTCAGCCAAGGTATGCAGTCATGTTCTAGTATATCGTGTGGTAGTTGAACGGTGTTTATATATTAGAAACAAGCCTGGCAGAGAATTTCAGGTGTTGGAATTGGATTTTAAGCCTATTATATGGATAAAAGAAGAAATCTTCAGATTTGATCAAGCTAATGTACTCAACTGGGTTGTGGTAGCACGGCAGGTGCTCGAGGTGTTAAATAGTGATTTCAGATAACTCCAGAGTAGTTCTTAGCACGTTCGAGGACAAACGTCTGTTTAAGTGGGGGAGAATGTAACGACCCGACCGGTCGTTTTGAGCTCTAGCTCGTCGTTCAGCGGTTAGAAGTCATGAACAACTTCATTTCAGGTATTATGACTTGTGTGTATGGTCGGAGTTGAAATACGGGAAGTTCGGAGTTAAATTGGAAAGAAAATTCTCATTTCAGGAGCCTTAAGTTAGAAGAATCAACTAAGATTGGCATTTTGAGTAAACAACCTCGGAATCAGGATTTGAAGGTTCCTGTAGGTTCGTATGATAATTTCGGACTTGGGCGTGTGTTCGGATCGGGTTCTGGATAACCCGGGAGCATTTCGGCGTATATTGTGGAAGTCAAAATTTTGAAGAAAATTTGCTAAGTTTGGCTTGAAGCGCATTTCAATGTTATTGATGTCCGTTTGGGATTTCGAGTCTGGGAATAGATTCTTATGGCGATTCTGGAGTTGGGAGCGCGATCGGAAGTGAATTTGGATGTCTGTAGATCATTTTGAAGTCATTTGGCTAAAGATAGAAATTTGAAAGTTTTGAAGAATCCGACCGGAAGTGGAAATTTTGATATCGGGGTCGGAATGCGATTCCGGAAGTTGGAGCAGGTCCATAATGTTGAATATGACTTGTGTGCAAAATTTGGGGTCAATCGGAGGTGATTTGACGGGTTTCGACATCGGAAGTGGAAGTTTGAAATTTCAAGTTTGTAAAGTTTGAATGTTATTGCGATTCGTGATTTCGGCATTTTTTGATGTGATTTGAAGCCTCTAGAAAGTTCATGGGATGATATGGGATTGAGTCGTGTGTCTGGACGGGGTCCCGAGGGCCTCGGGTGTGTTCCGGGGTGGTTTCGGGTCAATTTCGGGTGATTTAATGTTGCTGTCTTCTAGTGTTTCTGTTGTGCAATGCGATCGCGGCCATTGTTGTGGAATCGCGAAGAAGGAAAATTAAAGGGGCTGAAATTTAGGCTTGTGCGATCGCAGGTATGGTAGTGCGATCGCATAGAAGGAATTGAAGGCTGCTGGATTTTTGCCTATGCGATCGCAAGGATGAGAATGTGATCGCACAGTGCATTAAGGAGGCTGTGGGAGAATTTGGCTTATGCGATCGCGATGCAATGATTGCGATCGCATAGTGTATTTTTGGAGGCCTCTGGGATTTGGCTTATGCGATCGGGGTTGAAGGAGTGCGATCGCACATAAGGTTTACCTGGGCAGTGTTCTATTTGAAACGGGAAAATTTCATTTCTTCCCCAAATTTCATTTGGTTGGGGCGATTTTGGAGGATTTCAAAGAGTGATTTCATCAAGCATCAAGAGGTAAGTGATTCCTTCTCATTTCCAAGATAAGTTCAATGTTTATACATGGAATTAGACATGAAAATTGTGGGAAAATTGGGATTTTTGAAGAAAACCTAGAAATTTGGTAAGATTTTAACCACGAATTGAGCATGAATATTTGACTAAATTGTCTATTTGAACTAGTAAAGCTATGGGTAGAGTTAATCTTTGAGAAATTTCGGAATCCGGACACGTGGGCCCGAGGGAATTTTGGTCAATTCATTGAGTGGAGTTGGGAAATGATATAATTTGAATTGTTAACGAATATTAGAGTATATTTTCATTGGTTTGTCGTTATTTGGATAGTTTTGGGGCGTTGTGCATCGATTTGAGTCATCGGAAGGGCTTGGAAGCCGGTTATGAAATTTCGGAGCGAGGTAAGTCTCCTTTCTTACTTTGTGAAGGGAAATTGTCCCCCTAGGTGAACTAATTAAGTACGTGCTACTATATGCGGGGGCTACGTACGCATGAGGTGATGGGAGTCCGTGCGTAGCTACTATTATGCCATGTCCGGGTAGTCTAGGACCCACTAGCATAACTTACGTGTTGTTCATGTGATCCTGCCAATAATATTAGACAGATAATGCTATTGAATTTGTAACTTATTTCCTACGAAGGCTAGAGTGTACCTTCTTAATCACTTAGAAAGAAAATTGACTCCTCCGTGGATAATTGTATACTTGATAAGGTGAATTTTATTGAATATTATTAAACTTGGCAAATGAATTTCGAGGAAAGATTTAAATACTAATTTTTGTGATTTGTAAAGGAGAAATTTGTCATTTACTTGAATATTTATTTTCCCCATGTAGTCGGGGTGGACTGTTAATTGTGCATGACTGCATGTGACCGCTTCGCAATTTACATTCCGCGAGCGGAGTGTTATTTCCCCCACTTTCATGGGAGCGGGTCGTACGCCACGGCGGATTGAAAGATGCACTTATGCTTCGGGCCGTTCGACCCTCGGCAGTGCATAGATATGATTATTTTATTGAAAGATGCACTTATGGTTCCGTCCATTCGACCCTCGGAGTGCATAGACATGATTATTTTATTGAAAGGTGCACTTATGGTACGGGTCGTTCGACCCTCGGCAGTGCATAGATATGATTATTTTATTGAAAGGTGCACTTATGGTACGGGTCGTTCGACCCTCGGCAGTGCACAGACATGATTATTTTTATGGCTCAGACAGGTTGTCCTTAGCTCGTATGCGAAATTGTTAAATGTTTTTCATAGATTTTGAAGTGATAAGATATTGTGGGAAGATAAAGAAGTAATGGTTTATTTAAGATATTTGGGGGGAAAATGAGGAAGTAGTAACTGTTTATTTACTTCCAGTACTTACTTGGATTTCAGTGACTCATATATTTGCTGCTTTACTACCTTTACATGCCTACCGTGTTCATCATATTCTGTTAAATTAATTTGTTGGACCTTAGTGAGTGTCTAATTCGACCTCTCGTCATTACCTCTCTGAGGTTAGGCAGGCGACTTAGTGAGTACACGTTGTTTTTGTACTCATGCTACATCTTGATGTGCATTTTTATTCACAGGTACTTTCATAGCGATATGGCAGATTGGAGACTTAAGCGAGCTGCATCATCCGGAGGCAATCCGCAGCTGACAGAGTATCCCTCATACTGTATTTATATCCATTTTAAATTTCTTGTCCAATTTGTATTTTGGACAAGCTTTGTGATGATTGTATAAATTCTTAGAAATTGCTCATGTACTTGTGACACCGGGTTTCGGGATGTGTTTGAGATATATTTGTTAAAATGGGACATTTAAACCATCGTATTTACTTAACGGACTTTTTTTAGTTATTACGTAACAAGTTAAAGGTAATGATTTCAAAAATGCTAAAACAGAAAATTTAACTTAACTATTTAAATGATTGGCTTTCCTGACAAGGGTGTCCACTCCATCACGACCTTATGGATTTTGGGCCGTGACACAAATGCGGCCTTGTCACACTTCAATTTGATTGGTCGGAAAGAGTTTGTTCTTATCATAATTCTTCCCTCCCGCAACTATAAATAAGGGTCTTCATAACTCAGACAAGACACCCGAAGTTATAATAAGAAGCAAGAAGGAGCTCGTGGATCAAACACCACAAATATTTTACAAGTTTCAAGCTTCAAGCAATCAAGTTCAAGCTCAAGAACGAAGAACAAGTCAAGATTCAAGGAGTACGAGTTCAAATCAAAGTTCGTGCTAGTTGAATTCAAGATCATCGTTCGCGGAAACAAATATAGATTCAAGATCAAGCTCAAAGGACCTTGAATTTATTTACTATTGAAAATAAGAATCAGAGGATTCATAGAGATTCTACACTCATATTATTTAAAGTCAAATACTACGATTGTTGCGATATTTTTCGGTCTTGATTTTATTTTCTTGACGCAATTTATTGTCTACAAATTCTGGCATGCCCAGTGGGACAATATCTACCTCTCATCTCAACTTTTCAATCACCAAAGTTCAAGAACATTGAAATGACTTCAAAGAAAATCAACTCCAGTTCAAATTCCACCAAGGCTGCTAACTCCTGGTTCTATGCTGATGGGGGAAGCATCTTCGATGTTACCTTTGGAAGCTTCGGACCAATTACGAGGAGCAAAGCAAGCTCTTTAGGACAAAAATTACTCCAAGTTTCATCCGCATCAACCCCTTTTGGATCTTCATCCTCAAAAGGAGCAAGATCTTCCACAAACGTACCCGAAGGAGGAAGCGATGTTACTGAAAAGATCAAGATAACTCTTGCTCTGCTTGACCTCTCCGGATCCAAGAACTCTGTTGTGAAGAAAGATGATGATGCTTCAAGTGATGGATCCTACCCACTTACACCGTGTAGCGTGAGCCATTCGAGAATCAATCTGTGTGACAATCCATGCTACTCCCTATCATCTACAACAATCATGCAAGCCATAGTGACAAACACTTCATCTGTGGAAGAGTAGTTGACAAACTTGACGGAAGCAATCGATGTCTTGACCAAGTGCATGCAAAATCAAGATGCTAGAATTGACAAGCTAACAGACAGGGTGGGAATCTTGATGGAAGAAGAATCCACCCATGCACCTGGCAACCTCCCAGAAATTCTAGAGATTGATTCTCCCCGGGGACGAGTAGCATCCGCTAAGCCTATCCCTGTCTCATCTGGAGGGATGATTCCCATCGATCAACTGAAGGAGTTCATTTAAGGAACTATTAAGAATAAATAAGAAGTTGCTTCCAAGTCCTCCCTTAGATACGCAAAGTCGTACACTGCAAGGATCGATATGTTGAAGATGTCTGTTGGCTATCAACCTTCAAAGTTTCAACAGTTTGATGGTAAAGGCAATTCAAAGCAACAAGTGGCACACTTCGTTGAGACATGAAACAACACTGGGACTTATAGAGATTATCTCGTCAAACAATTTGTCTGCTCACTAAAAGGAAATGCTTTTGATTGATATACAGACCTCGAGGCAGGATCTATTGATAGCTGGAATCAACTAGAGTAAGAGTTCCTCAATCGTTTTTATAGCACAAGGTGCACTGTGAGCATGGTGGAACTCACAAATACTCGCCAACGGAAGGGTGAATCAGTCATTGACTTTATCAGTCATTGGAGGAATGCAAGCCTCAACAATAAAGACAGGCTTAGTGAAGCTTCTGGCATAGATATGTGCATCCAAGGCATGCATTGGGGATTGCGCTACATCTTGCAAAGTATCAAGCCTAGCACATTTGAAGAACTTGAAACTCATGCCCATGCCATGGAATTGAGAATGGCCTCTGCTAAGAATGAAAGGCTACCAATCTATGAACCTCGTAAAGGGAACGACAAGCAAGAAGCTAGGAAGTGGGGCAAGTTCGTACCCAAGTCTGAAAGAAAAGAACCTATGAATGCCAACACATCACCTATAAAGTTCACGACGAAGGTGAGCAAGAAGCAGAGTATGAAATCCACTTCTTTTCAAGATAATCCAAGTGGAAAGTTGACTCTAAAAGAAATGCAAGAGAAAGAGTACCAATTTCTGGATTCTAATGTGCCAGCTATTTCTGAAGAACTCCTCGAGTTAAATCTCATTGAGCTTCCAGAGATGAAGCGACCAAATGAAGCTGGGAAAACAAATGACCCAAATTACTGCAAATACCATCGACTTATGAGCCACCCTCTAGAGAAGTGCTTTGTCTTCAAGGACAAGGTTATGGATTGGCTTGCGAAAAGAATATCGTGCTTGAAGATGAGAAAGCAAGTGCAAAACAAGTCTCTATCACCTTTGGCTCATTCAGTCCGGATGAATTATTTAGTTTTAAAGAAATTAAAGATGAAGAATTATTGAAGAACGGCAATGCTGAAGTCAATCAACCTGATGATGATGAAGGTTGGAAGTTGGTGACTCGTCGTAGGCACCACAGAAGGAGCCCACAAAAAGAATCAGTAGAACAACCAACAAGGAAAATGATGGTAAAAATACCAAGGAAAAAGAATCCAGTTAAGCACTTAAAGAAAGAAAAAGTGGAGGTGCACCACCCTCAAAAGCCACGACATCCAGTGACCTTGGAGGAGTTTTGACCAAGTTGGTTCCGCATGAAGATTTCCCATGGGGGTATTGATGCCTCTTGTTGCCATACTGACGAAGGGGAAGAAAAGAGTGATGACCTAACGTTGGAACCATCTTCGAAAAAGCTTATCGAATCCACTCCTCAAGAAGTTAATGCTTGTGAGGAAAAAGTCATGTTCACAAATGATGATCTTCTTCTAGGTGACACTCTTCAAAACCGCCCATTGTACCGGTCAGCTATATGTGTGATGAAAGGGTAAATCAAATTTTAGTTGATGGAGGATCCTCGCTGAACATTTTTCCAATTTGCATTGTGAAAGAACTTGGTATTCCAAAGAACGAACTCTCATAAAATCGTGTGATGATCCAAGGATTCAACCAAGGCGGGCAAAGAGCCATAGGGGCAATCAGGTTGGGAATCACCATTGAAGATATGAAATCAAGTGCATGGCTGCATGTGATCGATGCGAAGACTTCATACAACGTCTTTCTTGGAAGGTCTTGGATACATGAGAATAAAGTAGTTCCATCTACCTCCATGAATGTTTAAAATACTACAAGGGTGAAGTCAGGAAGAAGATAGTTGCTGATGTTGAGCCATTCATCGAGGCAAAGTCACACTTCATCAATGCAAAGTTCTACTTGAAGAACCGCATTGTGAAGAAGATAAACGTTGATGATGGCATGAAAAGCAAGAATAACAAGCCTACAACTAAAAGAGCTGAGGTGACTATTGGTAAAGACAAAGTTGTTACTGAGGAGGTACAACCCAACGCGAATAAATCTCATAGAGGGGATATTGCGTCTTATGGAAAAAAGCAAGTCATGCGCTCCAATATGTCCCTAAAAGGAAGAAAGATGAAGGCAAATCATCTAATCTCCAAAGTAATATGATAAAGAAGTTAACCCTTCCGGTAAAACAATTCAAGCAGTAAAGTTGTCCTCGAAGACGCTTGCAGGGTTTGTAGCCCAAAATCATTTGCAAAATGTGGCACTCCCTACAATGCGAACAGATGAAGGTTTGATCCTAACACTTACAGGATATTTGCAAAAGATGGATACAATCCCAATGAGCCGTCAAAGTTAGGGAAGCTCCCATCAGAAGCTGCAACGAGGCAACCACGTGAAGGTTTGGGATACAAGCAATTGTCACCAGTGTGCATCTCCATAAGAAGGGCAAGCAGCAATTATATCACTATAGAAGACGAATATGTCGCTTCTAACAGGCCTTCTATCTTTGATCGACTTGGAATATCAACTGCGATAACTTCCATATTTGAGAGATTGGGTCCATTAAAGAAGGGGAATAAGTTCAAGAGAAATTATCGAAATACAAGAACACCCGCTTCGCCCAAAATTCAGAAGGTCTCTAAAGATTTCAAAAGTTTGGTTCCTTCTAGAATGAAGCGACAAACAAAAGTCATGGTATTGTGTGATGAGGTACTGAAGGTGAAGCCACACACTGTGGTCTACACAAAAGAATGTGATGAAGACAAAGAAAGTGTGGGTTCTTCGTATCATGTTACTGCACAAGGTGAGCATGGTGTTTTACCTCTAATGGATGTGACGAGAAATTGGACAATGTTTCACTGTGTTATCACATATCCTTCAATGATGGGGACCCTCAAGAAGATGAAGATGCGAAAGATGATCCCCTGAACTTGAAGAAGGGGTGAAGGGAACGATTAGTGCCTTAAAAGAAGTTAACCTTGGCACTGATGAAGAACCAAGACCTACCTACCTAAGTGCTTTGCTAGAAGTTGATGAAGAAAGCACTTATATTTACTCAAGGAGTTTAGGGATGTCTTTGCTTGGAGTTACAAAAAAATGTTTGGCTTGGACCCTAAAGTAGCAGTCCATCACCTTGCGGTCAAGAATGGTGCTCATCCTGTTAAGCAAGCTCAAAGGCGCTTTAGGCCGGACTTGGTTCCCCTGATTGAAACTGAAGTTAACAAACTCATTGAAGATGGATTTATTCGGGAAGTTAAATATCCAACGTGGGTTTCAAGTATTGTCCCTGTAAGGAAGAAGAATGGCCTGATTCGAGTGTACATCGACTTTAGGGATCTCAACAATGTGTGTCCCAAAGATAAAATTCCCGCTTCATATTGCAGAGTTGATGATCGATGCTACTACTGGGTATGAGGCAATGTCGTTTATGGATAGTTCGTCAGGCTATAACCAAATTCGCATGGCACCAAAAGATAAAGAGCTTACTGCATTCTGCACCCCCAAGGGTATTTATTGCTACAAGGTAATGCATTTTGGCTTGAAGAACGCTGGTTCTACTTATCAAAGGGCTATGCAGAATATCTTTGACGATCTTCTCCACAAAATACTAAGGGGAAAGAAAACTCTATTTACTACTTGAGCAGAATGATGACACCAAACGAGCTGAATTATTCGCCAATTGAAAAGTTGTGATCGGCGCTAGTCTTCTCAATTCAAAAGTTGAAACACTACTTTCAAGCTCATGTTGTTCGTTTTGTTTCTAAAGTAAATCCCATCAATTTCGTAATGTCAAAACATGTTCTTAGTGATCGACTAGCAAATTGGTATCTCCAATTTCAACAATTCGAGATTTTGTACATCCCTCGAAAGGCTATAAAAGGACAAGCATTGGCAGACTTCTTGGCAGATCACCTTATACCTGATGATTGGGAGCTAACTGATGAACTTCCTGATGAGGACACAATGGTCATTGAAGTTCAACCTCCATAGAAGATGTACTTTAACGGTGCTGCACATCACGGAGGAGCTGGTGCTGGTGTAGTATTTGTCACTTCTCAAGGTGAAGTTCTTCCTTACTCTTTTACGTTGACACAACTCTTATCTAACAATGTTGTTGAGTATCAAGCACTAATACTTGGGCTCGAAATAGATGTCAAAATGAAGCGGTTGAAATTGCAAGCCTTTGGTGACTCTCAGTTGGTGATCAACCAGCTTTTAGGTAGTTACGAAGTCAAGAAACCTGAACTATGCCCATATCATGATTATGCTAAAAACATTAATGGGATGGGTCGATGACGTGACTATTAAACATGTACCAAGGAAAGAAAACAAGAAGGCTGATGCTTTAGCTGCCCTAGATTCATCGTTAACTCTGCCTGATCAAGCGCAAGTTATTGTCTGCCAAAAATGGGTAGTGCCGCCGCCAAATGAGGTTAAAGGTGAAGGAAATGAATTCAAGCATCTTGTCGTTATTTCTGAAGTTGAGAAAGAAGAATGGAGACTACCCATTGTCGACTACTTAATCTATGGGATACTTCCAGAAAATTTGAGAAGAAGGACTGAAATCCGTCATCGTGCACCTCGCTTCCTTTACTACAAAGATACTCTATACAGAAGCTCATCCGAGGGAGTACTCTTGTGATTCTTAGGGGAAAAAGAAGCACTCCAAGCTTTGAAAGAGGCACATTCTGGGGTATATGGGTCACATCAGTCTGGACCAAAGCTACACTTCCATATAAAAAGGATGAGATATTATTGGCCAACGATGGTAAAGGATTGCTTGGACTACGCTCGAAGACGCAAGGCTTGTCAATTCCATGCAAATTTTATTCATCAACCTCCTGAAATGTTGCACCCGACTGTGGCATCCTGGCCGTTTGATGTTTGGGGATTGGATGTTGTTGGACCACTGCCAAATTCCTCTGGTGGGGTCCTATACATTTTGGCTGCAACTGACTACTTCTCAAAATGGGTTGCTCTTAAGGAGGTAAAGAAGGAAAATGTTGCAAGTTTCATCCGAATAAACATAATATAACGGTTTGGCATTCCTCGTTACATAATAATGGATAATGGAAAGCCATTCAATAATAGGTTGATGAACAATATTTGTGATCTCTTTGGCTTCAAGCAACGTAACTCTTCGATGTACAATGTTGCCGCTAATGGTCTAGTTTGAGGCATTCAACAAAACTCTATGCAACTTGTTAAATAAAGTCATCTCCAAATCCAAATGAGATTGGAATGACCATATGGAAGAATCTCTATGGGCATATAGGATGACTTAGTGTACGCCAACACAAGCGAATCCTTATTCGCTCGTTTATGGAGTCGAAGTTGTCTTGCCACTCGAGCATCTAATAACTTCATTACGACTGGATATTCAAGAAGGGGTCACTGATGAAGAAAATGCTCGACTTCGATTAGCAGAGTTGGAGGCTCTTGATGAGAAGAGGTTGGAAGCTCAACAGAGTCTTGAATGTTATCACGCTCGATTGTCTCGCGCCTTCAATAAAAGAGTTCACCCGAGATCCTTTCAAGTAGGAGATTAAGTCCTTACCATATGAAGACCCATTATTACTTCACATAAACCAGTTCACTTCAAAATAGGATGGGCCATATGTCATACAAGACGCTTACTCAAGTGGGGCTTACAAGTTGGTTAATGCAGATGGCATGAGAATCGGCTCTCTCAATGGAAAGTTTTTGAAGAAGTATTATCCTTGATGTTGCAATGCTCCTTGACGCATGAGCCTAAACTTCATGTTCCTACACTTCTGGCCCGTATGACTCTAAACTGTGTACGACCCATAAACAAAAGTCGGATAGGTCGAAAACCTTGAAAGAGGGGGGGCTAAAAGTCCGCTAGGTTGAAAACCTCGAAAGAGGCGGCCTAGGCAAAAGTTAGGACATAAAATAAATAAATAAATAAATAAATAAAAAGAAAATTACCCCATTCTGAACTACGGTATGACTTGATCCTCTTCACCGAGGTACGTAGGCAGCTTAGAGTTTCATTCTGAGTTTAGTCGCATAAGTCCAAAAGATACATAATCCTCCAATCATTGTCAGAATACGATGGAATGTAATCCATTCAATCGGCACTTGACAATAGAGTTGAGATACCATTCTTCTGTTAAACTTTAGATCTCATCTGATTTTGAAGAGGGCAAGCCGCTATGGTAAATTGGTGTTCTCAATAAAATGATTAATATCTTTAATGAGGCTTCCAAGCATTTTCATTGAAGTCCAGGAATTTGTTATGCCTTCATGTTATCCAAACCTTCAAGTTTTTTTTTTGGCAAGCCTTCACGACATTTCAAATTCAGTGAGACTTGAACCCAAGATATTTGGTGAGAATGAAGCTCTTGAATTTCAATTTCTGGCAATTAAAAAGGTCTTTCAATCTCGAGTCTTCCACACCAAGATACAAAAATTTGGTGAAATCGCGCTAATTTGGAATTGTCGACATATTAAAAACCAAAGTCGACTTCGAACTATCATCTGAAACTATCCTTAAGATATTAAATTTTCTATTTTTGATATGCTTTATATTTTGAAGTTTAGTTTCCAATAGATCAAATGGTTCATGATTTCGACATTCCTACATTAAGATACAAAAGTTTTGGTGAAGTAGCGCAAATCTAAAATCGTCGTCGTGTCAGAATTTAATATTGATTTCGAACTATTATCCGAAACTATCCTTACTGCATTAAATTTTGCATTTTAGATATGTTATAGATCTGTAAGTTAAGTTTTCAAAAAAATCAAACGGTTCGTGATTCTGACTTTCCTACACCAAGATATGATTATTTTTGTGAGACTGCGCAAATCTGAAATTTTCTACATGGTGGAATCTAAAGTTGGTTTCAAAATATTATTAGGGTCGATTCTGAAGGTTTGTGATTATAAGTTTTGGATATGTTTTAGATATTGAAGTTTAATTTTTGAGAAATCAAACGATTCGTTATTTGGACTTCCCACGACAAGATATGAATCTTTCGTTAAAACGCGTAAAGCTGAAAATTATGCGACTAAGATAAATGTCGGGCAATGTAAAGCAAAAGAGAAGCAATCTTATTTAAGATGAATAAATATCCACTAGGTCAATCTAACATAAAGATAAAAGGGGCGATAATTCTAATAGCCTAATCTAAACAAAACTTGTAGTTGATCAATTCTTGACAGCTAGTCTCCGGGTTCTTCTTCTTCTCCTCCAAATTGGTTGAATCATCAACAGTCGGCAAATTTATGTTGTCATATGAAGAGACCTCAGTCTCGGCAGCTGAAAATTTTTCCTGAATCTCTTCAACCTCCTTTTGAGTCGCTTCTATAACACCTTCGAGGTTCTCCCTCTCTTGTTGTAATGTCTGCAACTTCTTCACAACTCTCTTCAGTTTCTTTTCACTAGAGGAAACTTTCTTGACTTTCTCACTTGCTTCAAGTTTGAAAGATTTAAAACGCTCCTTATCTTTGGAAATTAGCTTCATCTTCTCATCTTGACTCGTCGTATCAGCCAAACTGGATCGCTCTTGGTCATATGAAGCAGCAAGGTCGAAAAGAGAATCCAGTAAACACTCTAATGGAGAAAGATCTAAAATATTCGCCTTTTTCATATCCTCGAAAATCTCAGTGATTTGCTCCTTATAATATGAGAGCAGTTCTGCATGATTTTCGGAGGGTATATTGCAAATATCCTCTCAAAGTCCCAAGATAAATTCCTTTTTGCGATTAAAGACAATGCTTTTTCCTTCAAAAATAGGTACTACTGCATTTGCCATTGGTGGAACGCGAATTATCCCATTTGGAGTTTGTCTTTTTAGGGCATCGCCATGAGGAAGAGATGATGCATTTGAAGACGACTTCACTTTGATTTAGGACCTCCAATAGATTCATTACTCACTTGCGGCTTGTCATGTGGGGATACCACCAAAGAAAGTGGGTAATTTTTTTAGTGAAGCTATTCGTTTAGAAAAAAAGGCAAGGTGATTGTATTTTTACCTCCTTGTTACAAGCCGCATGCGTTCTTGAGGGACTATCAACACTTGGAACCTCTACGGTCTCTAATGGGTTAGGCAATTTCCTTCTCCAATTTTGATCTTCACTGGTACTCTGGCTTGTATCTTGAGGAACTTGCGTGCTAAATGGAAGAAATGGAGGGTGTTTTTCTATATCTGTTGAAGTGCACACCACCTCTTTCAAATCTAACTTTGAGGATATAATCTTCCTTTTGTTGTGTAACTAATTTTGGGATTGGAGTAGGTGGTTCTTTGATTTTTGAGAGCGTTTTTCCAACATCTTGATCTTTACCCCCTAAAGGAGTTGTAGATTTTAGCCCAACGTTGTCTACCAAAGCTTGTAAATTATTCTCGAGAAACCTCTCATGCACTTTGTCCCACCAAGACATATAATTGGTGGAGAAAGGCTTCTCCATAGGATCTCCTGTTGGGGAAAAAACCGCACGTGACATAGACCGATACAGTGTGTCAAAATCTGAGTCCTTCATCTAGAGAGTCGTTACAGATATCATTCTCCAAAAAACTGGGGTCGTTATGGTACAACCCAAATTGATGACCAAACCGATGGGGGCTATATGGCTCGATGATGAATGAGTTACCATACCTCAAAGGGAGGTAATTAAAATGTAAGCTCATGAAGTAATTTGAATCCAACTCTTGAGGGCCATCGTTATCCACATAATAATAAGGACGAGAATTGGTTAACATTGTTGGTGCCCAAACTATATCCTCCAATTGTGGATGCGTTTTCTTGCATCCTTCTCGTCAAAGTACCTCGCACTTCCCTCTCCTGAGTATGCCACCATCAAAGGGACAGACAGACCCTTAGCAAGTGGATAATGGGTTTTGAAGTAATGTGCAAGCCAGATGTAAACATAATGGATGGGAAAATAAACCTTGACCTGATCAAGTTGGGAAGAACACGAAATTTTATTCAAACCATGATAAATACTAGCCAAAACTGGGCCCGCAAGGCTAATCTTTCGCCCGCTTGCCATCATGCTTTCCATCTAAAAAGTCTCGGGATGAATGAAGTTTTCTGCCTTGAGAAACACAAAGGCACATAGACAAATTGATAAGAATGCTGCTATATATGTTTCATCTTTCTTGTCAGACCTCACCCTAAGCTTGGAGTATATAGCTTCTTGATCACTCGACCACCTCGTTGTCTCGGGAATAACTCTGTTAGGATTATGTGTCGACTTTAGGTGCGCATATTTCTTTTCCTTTTTCAGTGGGGAAGGTTTATATATTAAAGCTTTTTTATACCAAAAATTTTTCCACTTGCTCAATGAGACCTTTTGGTTAACACTTGTACCTTCCTTAAGGTGATGGAAGGAATCAAATAAATACTCGCAGGATCGAGGAATAAATCTCATTTGTTTTTCGTCTAAACCGATGAGTTCTCTTGTCTCAGGTACCACTTCTTTGTCCGGAGAACCCGAAATAGGCAGACCTCCAAGGATATGTAAGTCCCAAAGAGATATAGATAGTTCCCCGGCTGATGTAAGAAGCGTGTTCATCTTGGGGCACCAAGCCTCACAAAATGCTTGCAAAATTTTTGAGTTCCGATCATAAGTGAAAAGTGAGGCATAGACAGTATCGTAAATCTTTGTTGTACTCAGGGTTTGTTGGCTACCACCAAGTACATCTTCAGACCATTCCTAATATCCTGGAATATGACGATACTCGCCCTCGATTGTTGTTGTATTTCCCCAACGTACTTCGCCTTGAATTATGTGACGCCCTAAGTTTGGAAGGGTTCTAGAAATGTTTACGTGGCGATGGATTGGTGCTTGGAGAGACCACATTTTGGACAATGGATTAAAAGTAGACTTGTGCTCCAAGGTCCAGTTTTCCACATGAAGGAAGTTCATCAAAGAAGGCCATGAGGCTGCATACCGACCAGCTTGTGGGGTGTGAACCAAAAGCTTGGTTTGTTCTATGCCATCTTCAGTCTCTATTACGAGATATCTAAGTTTGGAGGAAGGTGAGGTAGAGTCTCTGAAATTTTCCATCTCTTCAGGATGCAAAGGGGAAAAAAGGTCATCAAAGTCCAAATCAAGAATATTAGAATGGGCACAAAGGTCTAAATGGCCTCTGATAGTCGGGCCACATTAAAAGTAATATCTAGGATAGTCGAGCCATATTGAGAGTAATCTCTCTGATAGTCCGGTCATTTTGAGAGTAATATCTCCGATAGTCGAGCCACATTGAGAGTAATCTCTCTGATAGTCGGGTCATTTTGAGAGTAATCTCTCTGATAGTCGAGCCACATTGAGAGTAATCTCTCCGATAGTCGGGTCATTTTGAGAGTAATATCTCCGATAGTCGGGTCATTTTGAGAGTAATCTCTCCGATAGTCAAGCAACATTGAGAGTAATCTCTCCGGTAGTCGAGCCGCATTGAGAGTAATCTCTCTGATATTCGGGACGGGATGAGTACTCATCCCTTCACACCTTAAGATTATTTTCTTCATGCATGGATCATCTCGTTAAACAAGAACATATCCTTCTCACTTGACCTATAAAACAAAACAAAAAAGAGGAAAAAAAAGAATAAAAGAGAGCAAAGAACAAAAAGAAGAATTTACCTTAACAGTGAGTGCTCCCTACCGTAGCTTGCGAACGTTGCAATTGATGTCAACCGAAGGAAAATCATGTCCTATTTATAGAGCCTCGAAAATGCTAGTTGATGGATTATTAGCAATGTGGGAGTAGTAATTATTAGAGTCTAACATGAACTTGTTATCATAATTTATTTTGGGTGGAGAAAGCTACAAGCAGTGAAAAGTCTTCTACACCAATTTGGAGACGTACAGATTATGGCTAAATTGGATAATGGCAGACGTGGTAAAGGGGCAACAGAGAATTCAAAGCATCCGAAGTTTATTCGAATTAGAAAAGCAGGAAAGTAAGTTACTAGTGAAAGCTCGCGTGATTATTCTTTTGGGGTTACTAGTCCTGTAAGGTTTAGCTCTTCTAAAATTGGAAGTATAAGAGATGAAACCAAATAAATAGAAAATGATGTATTTTGGCGAAGAAATGCATGTGATTCTTACGTGTATCTCATAATAGATGCGACACTTGCCAATTTCTAAGGTTGTGTTGTATCATGATAGATTGTAAGAAACTTTGCACAAATGAAGGATATATTATTTTAGATAATTATGGTAATCATCCAAATGATGAAAGGAATCTACAAGTCCATGGGTGTTTGGCGTGATGTTACTGTACGAAGGTAAATAAATGATGTCCTACCAATACTCAACCCTTGCCTCAATTTCAATAAAATTATCCAGGAAAGTATTGAAGTAGGGGGGCATTTGTAGGCATCTAAATTTTATTGGATTAAATCATAAAATTATTTGGGCTATATTTTAAATTCAAGATATATTGGTCTAAATAAATATTATGGGCTAATATAATTGAATTAATTATATAAATCCAATATATATGGATTAAATAAATAAGTCTTAATCCATTGGGGTAGCCCATTTAGTTGGGCTACAAGCGATGAACCTACTTCATTAGGCCCAAGATGTCATCTTCCTAAGGGACCAATCTGGTGACATGTGTCAAATGACGTGGCACGCCAAGTCAAACAAAAGAGCATATAGGATCATACCACGTGTTAAAATGACAAGGCATGCCAAGTCACATCAAAAGGCCAATGAAACCGCGCCATGTGTGCAAGTGACTTGTTTTGGCCAATCAAACGCGGCCTTGTCACACTTCAATTTGATTGGTCGGAAAGAGTTTGTTCTTATCATAATTCTTCTCTCCCACAACTATAAATAGGGATCGTCATAACTAAGACACCAAAAGTCATAACAAGAAGCAAGAGAGAGCTTGTGGATCAACCGCAGCAAATTTCTCTACAAGTTTCAAGCTTCAAGCAATCAAGTTCAAACTCAAGAAATCAAGTTCAAGCTCAAGAACGAAGAACAAGTCAAGATTCAAGGAGTGCGAGTTCAAATCAAAGTTCGTGCTAGTTGAATTCAAGATCATCGTTCGTGGAAACAAATATAGATTCAAGATTAAGCTCAAAGGCCCTTGAATTTATTTACTATTGAAAAGAAGAATCAGAGGATTCATAGAGATTGTACACTCATATTATTTAAAGTCAATTACTACGATTGTTGCGATATTTTTCGATCTTGATTTTATTTTCTCGACGCAATTTATTGTCTACATCTTTCAAATATAATTTTTCAACTAAACGCTTTCGGATATAATCCTTTCAAATAAAATATCTTTAAAATATAATTCCTTCAAATAAATATCTTTCGAATATAATCCTTACAAATAAGTATCCTTCGAATATAATCCTTCAAATAAATATCTTTCGAATAAATTTTTTTAAATAAAATTTTTTGAATATAATTCTTTCAAATAAAATCTCCTGAATATAATGCTTTTCAAGTAAAAGTCACCATGTGACACCTCATCTCAAAATCATAAAAATTACGGGTCTCGGCTCACTTTCATATTTTTACGACACCTCGTGCCCGTATCTCTATCACAATCGCACGGACAACTCACGTGCCAATATTATCATCATTTACTCGCGGCACCTCGTGCCCACACTTTTTATCACAAATGCACGGACGATTCACAAGGCAGAAGACATAATAATATAATGAAATGACTGAGAAGTGAACAATGAGAAATTACAGAAAGAAATCAACACAGCAAATAAAGGTAAACAACAGGGCCACTCCTGAGGTACCGGCTCGTAATCCCAAAAGTAAAGACACAACAGGGGAGCTCCCGAGGTACCGCCTCGTAGTTCCAAAAGTAAATATGAAGCGGGGGACCTCCCAAGGTACCGCCTCGTAGACCCAAAAGTAAATATGCAACAGGGGAGCTCCTGAGGTACCACCTCGTAGTCCCAAAAGTAAATATGTAACAGGGAAGCTCCCGAGGTACCGCCTCCTAGTCCCAAAAATAAATATGCAACAACAAAGATGGAAAATTAACTCAGCAAGAACAACCTTTTTTTAATCCAAATTTTTGATAAATATATTAACGCTTCTTTTTAAACTTATTTAATTAGTTATTTGCAGATGGAAAAATTCATAATGTAATTATTTCAGGAAATGTCAACTCAACAAGCACATGGAATTCACATAAAAAAAATCAAAGTAGAAATATCGACCTCCAAATCAAAATACCCATTCCGATACGAGTTCAAGTATACCAATTTTATCAAATTCCGATAACAACTCGACCTCCAAATCTTAAATTTTCGTTCTTGAAACATTTTGTAAAAATCTTGATTTCTTTCATTTAAATCTAAATTAAACGATGAATATAACCATGGATTTATGAAATATAATCACTTTCGGATATAGGACACTTACCCAAGTCGAAATCATGAAGAATTCCTCCAAAATCGCCCCAAAACCGAGCTCCAAAAATTCATAAACGAAATTGTGAAATGACTGGTTTTTGGTCTTAAATGTTCTGTCCAGTTTCGCTTCTGCGGATTGATTTGCCATATGCGGTGGCACACTGTCTAGCCAAACTCGCACCTGCGGAAGCCTTTTCGCTTCTGCGAGGATCGCAGGTGTGGCCAAACGTACGCTTCTCTTTCGCCTCTGCGCTGCCAGCATCGCATCTGCGATGTCGCAGGTGCGCTCAACTACTCTGCTTGTGCGATCAACGTCCAGCCATGCCCAACTTCTTTCTCGTCGCTCTTGCGACAATATTGTCGCAGAATTGAAGACACCAGCTGCTGCCTAGAAATCGAA
The DNA here is from genome assembly GCA_005239505.1 of Nicotiana paniculata. Taxonomy (NCBI): domain Eukaryota; kingdom Viridiplantae; phylum Streptophyta; class Magnoliopsida; order Solanales; family Solanaceae; genus Nicotiana; species Nicotiana paniculata. Next base: position 2,404 of record ML350001.1, on the reverse strand, counting down.
TCGTTACAAGAGGGAGTTGGTTTCTCTGAAAGACTATAATTAATCTATTCTTTATAATATATTATTGTTACAATTTTTTAAATGAAAAGACAACATATATGTTTTAACATATTATAACTATTTACGGCCAAAAGTGGCGTGTCTTTTTTGGTACAAATTTTAGAATATGTACACAGTCTAAGTACTAAAAATTTATTTTTGCTACACGTTAAGTAATAATGAATGCTAAGCAGGGCGGCTCTAAAGCTAGGCACGTGTGGCCGTTGCCTTAGACCCCCAAAATTTAAGGCCTGAAATTTACTTTAAAACCTTTTTATTTATTATTATTATTATTATTATTATATTCTATATAATTTACTAAAGCTGTTACAGTAAAAAAAAAAAAATTTGATCAAGGTTATTTTATACCAATAAATTTATAAATTATGATAATTTTCTTCACTCATTAATTAGTGTATTAATTTCACTCTTCAATTTAATTTATCCTTTTTATATGTAGGAAATAAGTTATACACATCGACAACACACTGAATTTCTTTTACAATCTTCTTTGAAACTGCATGAACGCAAAAATATTCATGCACCGATTTTCTTTTAGTGTAATTCAACATATTAGGTTATTTACAATTTATTATACATATTCACCAATTATGCTACTTAATAGAGTGAACTACAATTATCATTTAAATTGATCAGAAAGTGTAAAAACTTTTGACACTGTCAATGCTCAAAACTTAAACTAATACGTTATGTATGTTCATTTTTTTCCTCGTCTATGATGATAGTTAAATCAAAATTTTTACTTTGAGTTTTCTGATTTCAACATCCGATAAACCACCACTTTATTCTTTATGTTCTTCTTTCATTTTTTTTAAATTCTCTATTTTTTGTCTTAAATGATTAATATTGTTTAGAAAATCATTTTTTTTATTAGTGTATAAATTTTAAAAAAAAAAATTAAGGGCATCTGAATATGATTTCGCCTTGGCCACGAGATTTTTGAGCCGCCCCTGATGCTAAGTACATACATACTAAGTACTTGTCCAACACTAGTTAAGTAAAAAAGAAGAAAATACTTGAATATCACTCCACCTTCTGTTAGATTTAACCTCGTCCAGGTTAGAAATTTTTAAAAGAATTTTCTAGAGTTAGAGCAGCTTAAAAATACTTTTCGACTTATTTCAATGTGTGACAGACATCAAAAGTGCTTTTGGCTTACTTATTGAGAAGTGTGTTTGTTGGAGAAAAATAAAGTATTTGTTTGATCCTAATTTGAGTCCATTACTCAAATATCACTCAACTATTCAAAATTACCAAGTAAAGTCATATTTTTTTTGTTTCTTTAAAAAAATGACTATAATACATAGGTACTTATAGCACCAGTCTTACATGTACATAATCTAGTACATGTATCTTAATTCAATTATGTACTTCTCCCAGAACATAGAACTTGGTTAATTCAGTTGTGAGAAGAAGAGGCCTAACATGATGNTAAAATGAGTTGTGGACAATTTGCTTCTTCTTGGTTCTGTATTTATAGCTCAAAAAGAAATTCCGTATTCATTTTGGCACCAAGTTTTTGACCTTTCATTGCCAATTTGCTTAATCGCATAAAATGCTTCCGTCCCTTTCATTTCCTACAAAGTTCTGTGAAGTACATGACAGAATATATTCTTTGAGTTGAAGCTTCAACTCAAAATATATTTCCTGCACGGTTTGGGAATAATCATATTAGTATTGACATCCAATTTTCTACCTGCTTTCTTCCAACTCAAGCTAGAGGATTGTACCTACTGGACAAAGAGTAGGTTTTAAACTTTAGAATTAGAAGGTCCAAGAATATATTTTGTACATGATGTCATGGATAGACTAAAATAAACATAATGTTTATTTTTTGTCTTGGTTACTTAAATGGTATAGAGAGGAATCCATTACTATTCACATGTGAATAGCGTCGTTGTCTATCCCTTATTCACAATTTAGAGCAATTGTACTTATATTTTTCAGAAACGAAAATGTTCAATTCATCTCTTGTTTTTATGGAGGTTAGATTTTATGTCCCCTGATGTATGTATTCTCTTTTTGGATTTTAATATAAAATATAGGGATCCAAGTCAAACTCTCGTCAAATCAAGGCGGATTTAACCAAAAAAAGAAAGAAGCTTCAAATCTTATCTGCTTCATTTCAGTTCTCTGGACCATAAAGTGGGGAGTATGGTGTATGGAATGTCAATCAATAAAAGTTTATCAATAGTGTTTTAGATTCAAGATTTGACTAAATCATAAGCTAAAAAGTGGATGAAAGTTGGTCGGAATCAAATATCAATTTGATAGCAAGTTGACTGATGCGAGACTAAATTGTATAGTTTAACATGTGATATACCTTACATTTTATGCGCATTAA
>ML349999.1:627-17111 GCA_005239505.1 Nicotiana paniculata | reverse complement strand
TAATTTTTAAAAATAGGGTATAGGTTAAAAGGTGGCTGCTATGTAGGGCATGACTGCAAATCACCCCATTTAATAACCAAAAACTGTCCTTAAAAGCCCATTCAAATTGGCTGATAATTAAAGGTCCACAACTAAATTCTTAATTTGACCCAAATTCCAATTTTCAATCTCAATAAGCAAACGTGGTTATTTTCCTTATAGGTTCTAATATTTTAACTCAAATTTAGCGGGGCTTTTGCATCCATACCTACTTTTTGTGCCACGTTTTAACTTATACCCACTTTGTAAAAAAAAATTACATCCGTACTCGCTTTTGTGCATAACTTCAGCATGCGGGGCTGAAGTAGCAAAGACAATCACACAAAACTTCAGCATTCTAGTAGACGGGCCTGAAGTAGCTTGCAAACTTTAACTCTAGTAAATGGGGAACTTCAGCATACGGGGCTGAATTTCCCCAGTTATAAAGATAAAAACTTCAGCATACGGGCTGAAGTTCCCCAGTTATAAAAACAAAAACTTCAACATACGGGCTGAAGTTCCCCAGTTATAAAGACAAAAACTTCAACATACGGGCTGAAGTTCCCCAGTTACACTGGGAAACTTCAGCATACGGGGCTGAAGTTCCCAAGTTATAAAGACAACAACTTTAAGCATACGGGGCTGAAGTTCCCCAATTTATAAAGACAAAACTTCAGCTATAATTTGGGAACTTCGTAACTGGGAAACTCTGAAGTTTTGTCTTTGTAACTGGGGAACTTCAGCCCCGTATGCTGAAGTTGTCTTTATAACTAGCGAACTTCAGCTTAACTGCTGAATTTGAGCTCAGCGAGAGAAAGGGAAGCTGAAGTTATTTAAAAAGTGGGTACAAGTTAATTTTTTTTTAAAAAACGAGTATAGTTAAATGTGGACGACCAAATAGGGTGCTCTGTGCAATTTTTACAAATTTAGCACATGAAACAACACCTACTACACATGATTTCAACTTCGGAAAAAATGGAAATGCACCTCTATCTCAAATGTTCAACAATTAAATCAACTGATCATGAGAATTGAAATACAACTAATCATTGAAGCCAACTAAACAGAGAGCTTTACAATTAAAATTCATACTAAATAAAGCCAATAAGGAAATACAACTAAAGATATGATTGGAACATAGCACTCAATTTAATCACCCAATACAGACATAATACAATGAGGGCTCGAAACTTACCTAAATCGAACAAAGAATGACGCTGAAGTGAGCCAAATGAAGGCCGAAAACAACGAATGATGTTCAAACTAACAACAAAGAGAAGCATCAACGAGCTCCTCAGCAACCCAGAAAGTTAATACCAAAAACTAGAAGAAAATGGAAGTTCCTTGTTCAAATTCTAGTTTTCTTTTCTAATTTGGAGCTTTTTAAGTTTTCCAGATCTAGAATTCAAGAATTTTTAATGTCTTACGTGTGGTGGTGTGAAGAATAAGGAGCCGCCATGGGAGGGGAGGGTCCGTTTGGTTCTCTTTGAAATGGGGGGGAGGGGGGGGGGGAGTCCGTGTGGAGAAGACGAAGAACAAGGCGACGACGCTGCCCGTTTGCTGTTATATAGAGAGAGGTGAAATTAGGGTCTGCCCTAAGAGAGTGGGGAAAATGAGTGTTTTAAGAGAAGAGTATGGGCCATATTATGGGGTGGATTGGGCTTCTAAAGGGATGAGCTTGAAACAATTGCAAAATTACCCACTTTTGGACTAAAATTTTAATTAAATCCAATTTGTGTGGCTAAACTATCATATATATTTTACTCACTAATTGACTAATGACCTAACTAATTAACTAACTTAAGAATGCAGTTTTTCATTTTTTAGATATTTAAATGATGCATTTAACAATATAATTAAATCCTAAAATGCAATTTAAAAATCTAAAAGGCTATGAAATTAAGATTTGAATATTTTTACGATTTTCTTGATTTATGATATTCCTAACATGCATAACAACACGAATAAATGTAAAACAAAATAAATAAAATTTCTAAAATTTATAATAATAATTAAAATTATTTTTTGACTATTTTTAGGAGTAATTTCCATGTGGGGCAAAAACTAGGTTCTCACAGCTGCCGCTCTTTGTTCGAGAACATGAAGAGTTTTTGGGAAAATAAAGTGAGCAATTACGAGAAACTTTTGCCCGTTTGATACTCCATGGGAAGCGTTTTGAAAAAGTTTGATCGAATCTTGCTTCGGAGGTTGCCTACATATCCTTGGCTATAAAGGAATTAGGTCAGTGTAGTTTTAGAAGTTTTGGTAGGCGACTACTGGGAAGCTGTGATTTCACTGCTGTTGCTACTGTTACTTCTTGATGAGCTCCTTATTACACCAAAATCAAAAAGAAAAAGAAAATAACTAAGCTTATCAGCTATGAGTTAAAAGATTCCTATCTACGAGTCTTTTGACGCTTGATCTTGAGTATTGACTGGTTCTTCACGAAGACTCTGATCCGAATCTTGATGCTTTTTAGTTGCATGTGGTAGTTCATTCTTCTTCAGCTTTTCGAATCAAGACGGGACATGCAGAACTTGTGGCTTTAGTCATGTCTTGAGCAATCTAAATCTTTTCTCTGCTTCAGCACTTCGCATTCACCTCTTTTCTTTTGTTTTCTTTTCTTTGGGTCGAGATATCTTCCTTTGGTCATCTTGAACCCCGTGTCTCGAGGTATAACCTGCTTAGGCACCAAAATAAACGAACGAAATTTTTCTGCCGCAGTTTTCACTAGGAGAATTTTGTGAGTTATTTGTAACAAAAATCTATACTACTTCATTATTAAAAGCAATAAAAAGGGAGGGAATGGTGTACCCGGAGAAAACATAGACTAAGGAGTGAAGACCCTATTTCTAAAACGAAAGCAACTAGGGAGTAAAGACCTTATGTTGGAAAAGCGACTAGGGAGTGGAGACCCTATGTCTAAAATAAAATCATATAGAGAGTGGATACCCTATGTTGGAAAAGCGACTAGGGAGTGGAGACCCTATGTCTAAAATAAAATCAACTAGGGAGTGGAGACTCTATGTTGCAAAAATGACTAAGGATTGGAGACTCTATATCTAAAATAAAATCATATAGAGAGTGGATACCCTATGTTGGAAAAGCGACTCGAGAGTGGAGACCTTATGTCTAAAATAAATATTAACTAGGGAGTGGCGACCCTAGGTCTAGAAACATCAACTAGGGAGTGGAGGCCCTATGTCTAGAAACATCAACTAGGGAGTGGAGACCCTATGTTAGAAAAATAGACTAGGGAGTGGAGACCCTATGTCTAAAAACATCAACTAGGGAGTGGAGACCCTATGTCTAAAATAACTTCAACTAGGGAGTGAAGAACCTATATTAGAAAAGATACTAGGGAGTTGAGACCCTATGTCTAAAATAACTTCAACTAGGGAGTGAAGACCTTATGTTGGAAAAGTGACTAGGGAGTGGAGACCCTATGTCTAAAACAAAATCAAATAGGGAGTGGAGACCCTATGTTGGAAAAACAGATTAGGGAGTGGAGACCCTATGTTGGAAAAGAGACTAGGGAGTAGAGACCCTATGTATAAAATAAATATCAACTAGGGAGTGGAGACCCTATGTTGGAAAAGAGACTAGGGAGTGGAGACTCTATGCCTAAATAACTTCAACTAGGGAGTGGAGACCCTATGTTGGAAAAGAGACTAGGGAGTGAAGACCCTATGTCTAAAATATCTTCTACCAGGGAGTGGAGACCCTATGTCTAAAATAATCATCAAATAGGGAGTGGAGACCCTATCTTGGAAAGAGACTAGGGAGTGGAGACCATATGTCTAAAAAACATCAACTAGGGAGTGGAGACCATATGTCTAAAAAACATCAACTAGGGAGTGGAGACCCTATGTTGAAAAAACGACTAGGGAGTGGAGACCCTATCTCTAAAAATAAAAATCAACTAGGGAGTGGAGATCCTATGTTGGAAAACACAACTAGGGATTGGAGACCCTATACTACCATGATTTTGAATTTTCTGTCTTTTCTTTCTTTTCATTTTTTTAAGAGAATGAGTAAAATGCGGGAAAGAATTTGGAGAAGACTTCCCTTTTATGGAGTGGTTGTTGTTGCATAGCTATTTCAATATCCGCGTGCTTTTCTTTTTTTTTGTTGCACCTGCACCTTACAAGGTTGCTTTGGATTACACCTATTTCCTGTGGTTCAAACAAAGAACAATTTGTCAGGTTGAAACAGTGGTTGGTTTTGCATAGTGTTTCAATCACTTGATCTCAACCAATCTTCTTTGATGGTACTTTCAACTTCAACTGGTTGTTCCCTGAACATCGATTTCATTTCTGGCCCCGGAGAACCTTTGTCTTTGCCAAACCTTGCCATGATGGTTGGTCATGTGGGACCTAACCTTTTTTTCACTTTATTTTGCCTTTGTGGGCCTTTCACTTTCTTTCTTCTAATTTTTTACTTCAAAGCGTTGGGGAATCCTTGGATTTTCAAACCATTCCAAGACGGTTAGTCACGTGGGACTCAACCTTTTCAACTTCATTTTGCCCTTATAGGCATTTCAATTTGATTTCCTTCTTTCAAGACTTGTCAGTTTCAAAAAATCTGCCCCCATGGCTAGTCGAAGTCGACTTGGGTGCCCCTGCCGAGGCTAGCTGCCTTTTTTGCATATTAGCTTGTATCAAATGAGAGCCCCATAAATCAGCCTTTCCATCCCTTCTTTTCCTTAATTTTGGAACAGAGTTAGACCGAAAAGGATTCAAAGGAAAATAACAATGAAGTGGATATGAATTAGACAAGAGGTGTCCCTTTCGGGGAAAGGAAAGAAGGACTTATCTGGAGTGCATGCGTACTTCAATGAACATGGCATGCCTTTTGGACTGGATGCCTGATCTATGCAGACCGTCCGACTCTCAGAAATTTATCACAACTTTTGCCTTGAAACTGAAAAACCTTGCCCAGGGCTATGTCAATGTCAGTGACTGAGGATCCTCTTTTCGATCAGTGGCGCCCTTTGCGGGTTTTCACCAGCTGACCTCTCTCATTTCTCTTCTCACCATCGCCTTATAGTGCTCTTTGCAAGTTTTCACTAACAAGACTCTCATTTTCAATTTCTCTGCTTACCATAACCTTACGGTGCCCGTGAGGGTTTTCACCAATAAGACTCTCTCATTTTATTTCTCTCATTTTGATTGCATCGGATCCAAGTAGCTGTATTCTCCGATCCTTGAACATTCTCACCAATTGATTGGAAGGATTTGGGTTGAATTACAACTTTGGAACCTTTCGGGCGAAAACATCACCAAACCATTATATCATTTGCCAAAGTTTCACTTTTGGGGAAATTTGAATTTTTATTTTGGTGTGATTGAACCCCAGCGAGAAGCTACCTACGTATCCTTTCGGAATCAAGTCGAACGTAGTTCAAGGAACTTTGTTTTTCATTTTTTTTTCTTTTTTTTGTTTTTCTCTTCTTTTTTTTTGTTTTTCATTTTTCAATTCTTTTCCACTTTTTTTTCCCTTTTTTTCAATAACATTTTCAAGTTCCAAAGAGGGTAATCAAAAAAGAGTAACCGACTCAAAGGGTTTACAAAAGAGTTAATGGTGTTTGGGTAGCGAGAATGAAAGCCTTCGTCATCCCAACCAGAGAACATTACTATATGGAGGATCAACCATAGTACCTTTTGATTGCACCTGTGTTGACAGTTGTTTCAGGAACATTTACTTTGATGTTTCCCATGTACAACGCTTTCTTCTGGAAGTACATCTTGTTATAATGTATGGATCATTCCAACCCGAAGCCAATTTTTCTTTAGTTGTTCCGATTCTTTGTTTTATTTCCTTAAAACTTATCTTCGTTGCATTCTGATTCTTGATTCAATATTTCGAAGTCTTACAACATTTTAGGATCTTTTCATGAAGTCCGCAAGCGTGTACGTTATTGAAATCTTCATTTAACGAAAAAAAGAGAATAATAAACGTGACAAGATTAAGAAAAGAGACATTCATGCACAATGAAATATTAATTTCATTTGAATTTTCTATGATAATTTTTTTGAATTACAAAGATATAAGGGTTTAGATCGAAAGGTAAGACAATAAAGTAAAACATCCGGATTACACCCTGAAATAACCCGAACGTAGAAAGGATAGCAAGAATGGCTACGGAGACTCCCGTCTGATAGGGAACTTTCAGGCTTGGCGATCGTTTTTTGGATTTTCTTCTGTCTCAGCAATGACTACAATGTCTTTTAGTACCAGATCAAATTCCTCATCTTCACAAAGAATTCCGATCTGGCCCATTAGTGTGAGTAGGCAGAGGATTATTCATCATATTAGGGGCCTCTTCATCCCGAAGAACGATGTTTTCAGCTTCAATCAAGTCTTCAACTGCCCTTTTAAGGGTCCAACAGTCCTCTGTACTGTGTCCCACTGCTCCAGAGTGGCATTCACATCTAGCATTAGCTCAGTGCAAGGGGGACTCGGGGTTCGCCGGTTTGGGGCCACTGGCTGCAGTAGACCTTTCCTGATTAGCTTTTGGAACAAGCTTGAATACGATTCACCAATAGAGGTGAACTGATTCCTTCTGAGGGGCTCATTTGGGCGAGGATTGTATTGGGGAACATTTGTTTGGGTCTTATACGGAGCTTGGTAAAGATGGGCATTTCTGGGAGGTGGAGCTCAGTTTTGTGTATAAGGTTGTGGCCGCGTGTAAGATTGCGCGTTCATCACCGCATAGGGAGGCGGTGCCACGGCATAATTAGAATCTTGATAGGGATAATAGTGTTGTGGGACCTTAGGAAGCATATATGATTGGTTGAATGCCATGCGGGCCTCCTTTGAGCTCGAAACCATCACGACTCCCTCTTCTCTCCTGTTTCTGTTCATCAAACCATCCGAACCATTCTGATTGGCTTGTGATGCAGCCTTAAAAGCAGCTTGACTCAAGATTCGACCCATTTTCAAACCATTTTCTACCATCTCCCTAATTTTGATAGCCTCAGCGAAAGGTCTACCCATAGCAGACATCATGTTCTGGAAGTAGTCTGTATCTTGGGCCTGTAGGAAGACCATAACCATTTCAGCTTCATCCATTGGAGGTTTTACCCTGGAGGCTTGCTCGCGCCATTTGACAACATACTCACGGAAGCTTTCTGCTGTTTTCTTTTTCAAATTGGATAAAGAGTTTCTGTCAGGAGCGACGTCCACATTATATTGAAACTGGCGGACAAAATCTCGAGCTAGATCGTCCCACACATGCCAATGAGTAATTTCTTGATCCATATACCATTCAGAAGCAATTCCGATGAGGCTTTCTCCAAAATTGGCCATTAGCAGCTCCTTTTTTTCGCCAGTGCCCCTCAACAAGTTACAGTATCATTTCAGATGAGAGATCGGGTCTCCGTGTCTGTTATACTTTTCAAATTTTGGAATCTTGAAACCAGCTGGCAAGTGAACACGGGGAAACATACACAGGTCGGAGTATGAGACGCTCTTTTAGCCGCTCAGACCCTGCATGTTTCTCAGGCTTTGTTCCGAGCCATTTCCTCTTGCTTGGGATTCTTGACAACCTTTTCTGTCAAAACCGAGAAGTCACACTGCGAATGTTGAGTAAATGAGCATGGGGTCACATATGTTATTTCTGGTTGAAACTACGGACACTGAAAGGTGAACATTGGAGGCTCAACATACAGCCGTAGTATATTTGGTTGTGTTGTGGTGCAGACCGGTGCCGCAACGAACATTGCTGGAGGTACCTGATGCGAGGCTAGAATTCATGGTTTAACATGTTATATGCCTTACATTTTATGTGCGTTAATGATAAAAATACACTTTTTATGTGCATAATAGAGTCTATTTCATGTGTAGGTGAATTGGAGATGGAAACCGAGCTAAATGGATGCAAATACATCGAAAATACGCTCAAGAGGCGAGGAGGAGTGCACCGAGCTATAGCCGGGCGCAAGAGCCCAAATGACTGACCCTGCCTGGCGTTAGCCAAACATTAGAGCTGAAACGCCTGACCCTGCCTGACGTTAGCCAGGCGTTAGAGCTGAAACGCCAGCCTTAACCTGGCGTTATCCAGGCCCCAGGGCCCAAACGCCAGGCCCCTGTTCCGGCTAAATTCGAGATTTTGAAGAGTTTAAGTGTCTCCCGGTTAGAATAGAAGTCTCCTACACGTTTAGGGTTTATCCCAAACATATAAATNTTAATCTAGGGTTTTGGTGGAACCCGTTGGGGGACCAACTTATGGTGATATTAATATAGTTTTGTTGATTGTTCATCTCTATTTGTTCAATTACGTTCTTATTGTAGCTAATTGAATGGCCAGCAATTAGCTGTGCCTAATTAGTGTGTATCTACTTGAGAGAGAGTGCATATTAAGGTAATTGTTTGAACAACACCACTCCCAGAGTATAGACGAAAGTCATAACCGAGGGTTTAGAGGTTGGATTAGAGATAACGATACCTCGGGTGCAATCTAAAGTGAACTGTAATGCAATCTAGCTAGCGTAACTTGAGAGAGTGCGTCTAGTAAATTATCATAATTACTTGAGAGAGATTTATGGTAGATAGAGTGTTCATGATTGATAGACACAACTAATCAAACTATAAGAAGTATCCGAGAAGTAAGTTCACCAACGGGGGAACCATAACCTTAGACCTTTATCATCATTATTTACAACACATTGTTAGTAATTGCTAGTTATTATTATTGTCAGTAGAAGTAGTAAAACATCACCAATTTATATTAAAAAGTCTTGAGAGAATTGATTGAGTAACAATTGTGTATTCTAAAGACTTGATTGATACGTAAATTCCCTGTGGGATCGACTATGGGCATAATACCCCGGATTATATTTGCAACGCCTATTTAGTCTTTTATTGGACATAGTTGAGCGTGATCAAATTTTGGCACCGTTGCCGGGGAATTAACGGTATTATCAATTGGCTTAGAAGAAATACAAAATTCTGAAATATAGTCAATTTTCTTTAAAAATTCTCGTTTTTATATTGAAAGTTTAACGTTTGCTAACGTGTTGTAGGTGCATGCCTAGAAACTCATCAAGGACTGGTGAAGTAGTTGAACCCTTATCATACCCCGAGAAAGTTTTCAAGGCCATAAACTGGACCAACCGGAAAAGCAAACATCAACCGCAAATTGAACAAATTGAAACAGACATGGAAGATGCACACAACCGGAACAATCATGGGGATGACGTGGTAGGCCCAGTCGCTCACATAGGGGCAGAGGCTTCCCTATATGACTGGGCACAACCTACAACTGAGAAGATACTGGTTCCACAGATACAGGCCGAGTCCTTTCAGATAACAAATAATATGCTGCACTTATTACATAACAAAGAGCTATTCTCAGGGTCATACATTGAAGACCCCCAACAATACTTGAAAAACTTCCTGTCAATATGCAAAACACAGAGGCAGCCTAACGTCACTCAGGAGGCAATAAAGCTGTTGTTGTTTCCATTCTTAGTGATTGGTGCTTCCCAAACTTGGCTAAACTCACTCCCCATAAACTCCATTACCATGTGGGAGGAGTTAGTTAAGCAATTCGTGAACAAGTTTCATCCACCCAACAAAACTGCTCAACAAATTGATGAAATCTTGAGCTTCAGACAGAAACCAGTTGAAACACTGTAAGAGACATGGGAATGATTTAAAGGGATGCTGGTTATCTGTCCACATCATGGTATTCCAGAGCAAATGTTGGGGCAGCGTTTTTATATGGGTTTCGCTGATATTGTTAAAGCAAATGTTGATGCTTCGGCTGGTGGAGCATTTCTGAGCAAAACGTGGAGAGAGAGTCAAATCTTACTTGATAAGATGGCACAGAATTCAGGATGGACAACAAGGAATGCACCTATTACTCCTGTAGTTCATTCAGTGCCATTTGATCCATCTAATACTATTGCAGAGAACGTGGCCACCTTGATAACACAAATGAGTATACTTACTAAGAAGGTGGAGGAATCAGGACAAAAACAGCAAGTACACATCGTAGACACAACCAATGGGGGCTTATGCACATCATGCATTAGTCAACCACTTGGTAACCACTGGAATGCAGAATGTGATAACCCTCCTTATCCAGAAAATATGAATTATGTGACAAATTATGAACGTCAGAGACAAGGAGGGAAGAACTGGGGTCAACAAGTTCAACCATATAGGCCACCTCACCAACAGCAAAATAGTGGAAATATGGGCGCCATGAGACCACAAAGCAATGCAGCACCATATTAGAGACCGCACGGTTATAACCAACAGAATCAACAACAATCATACTACCCTCCTCAGCATTAACAGGGAGGAAGGCAAGAAGATGGGTTTTTGCGGTTGGAAGCTATGATGCAGCAGGTGATCGGGTCAAATACAAAAATCAATGAGAGAGTAGATGCACATGATGCAGCTATTAAATATATTGAAGTACAGCTGGGGCAGATTTCAAATGCAGTTAACAATCGTCCTCACGGAACTTTACCTGCTGATACTCAGGTGAACCCAAGGGACCAAGACCCAAAATAGTTAATGGCAGTGACCCTCCGCAATAGCAGAGACCAGGACCTAGAACAAGAAAGGAGGCATGAAAATAGACAAACAAACATACGGGTACAGGTACCTAATGAAATTGATGACTCTATCCCTTTGAGTAAGGGCACAGTGCAACCAACTGAAGGAGAAGTTAATAAGCAAGGCGAAGTTGAGAAAGAACTTGAGGAAATCCCAGAGCCAGCAGTTGAGGTGATAGTGGAAAAGGAAAAAGAACAGATAATAGAAAAGAAAAGAGCACCAGCTCTATTCCCTCAAAGGCTAGCAAAATATCATAAGGATGATCAGTATAAGAAATTCTTGGACATGCTAAAACAGATACAGGTAAATATCCCATTGATTGATGTATTGAAGGAAATGCCTGGCCATGCTAAAATGATGAAGGACTTAATGTCCAGAAAATTCGACTTCCAAGACCTGGCTACTGTTACTCTTACCCAAACTTGTAGTGCAGTGGTGACACGTCCTATTGCTGAAAAGTTGGCTGACCCGGGGAGTTTTACAATTCCTTGTACTATTGGCAACTTCTCTTTCGCCAAAGACCTATGTGACTTGGGAGCCAACATTAATCTGATGCCACTGACTATATATAAAAGACTGGGGATTGGTAGAGCCAGGCCTACTTCTATGCTGCTGCAACTCGCTGATAGGACGATAAAGAGACCGTCGATATTCTAGACAATGTGTTAGTACAAGTGGGGAAATTTGTATTCCCTGCTGACTTTGTGATCCTAGACTGCCGAGTAGATGAGGAAATTCCCATAATCTTTGGAAGGACATTTTTGGCCACAGGCAGAGCACTCATCGATTGTGAGACTGGTGAGCTTAAGATGAGGCTCAATGATGAAGAAATCACATTCAACGTGCAGAAGTCTATGAGGCGAACAAGTGAGTTCGCTAACTACTCTCTTATTGATGCCGTGAACGTGATACTGGAAGAAGATGATGCAGCCTTAACTGTTGGGGACCCTTTGGCTGCATGTTTGATGAACTTAGATGATATGCACGGTGAGGAACTAGCAAAATGGGTATTATCATTGGAAGGAAAAGGGACGTGGTCGAGGGTTCCTGAAATTGAAGCACTACACTTGGAAAAGAGAGAGAACCCACCAGCCAAGCCCTCAGTTGAAGTACCACCCATGTTAGAGCTGAAGCCTTTACCAGCGCACCTCAGGTATGCATTTCTTGGACCTAACTCTACATTACCAGTTATAATATCATCTGGGTTGTTAGATGTGCAGGAACAACATCTATTGTAGGTACTTTCTGAATGCAAGACTGCCATTGGCTGGACGATGGCAGACATCAAAGGGATAAGCCCAGCTTATTGCATGCATAAAATTCTCTTGGAAGAGGGGCACAAACCTTCAAGGGAACACCAAAGACGATTAAATCCAAATATGAAGGAAGTGGTAAATAAAGAAGTGATAAAGTGGTTAGATGCGGGAATCATTTTCCCTATCTCCGACAGCAGCTGGGTTAGCCCAGTACAGTGTGTACCAAAGAAGGGGGGTATGACAGTCGTAAGAAATGATAAAAACGAGCTGATATCCACTAGAACTGTTACGGGTTGGAGAATATGCATGGATTATAGGAAGCTCAACCTTGCCACCCGAAAGGACCATTTCCCACTTCCCTTCATTGATCAAATGCTCGACCGGTTAGCAGGAAAATCTCACTTCTATTTCCTTGACGGGTATTCGGGGTACAACCAGATTTCTATTGCCCCAGAGGATAGAGAAAAGACCTCTTTCACATGCCTATATGGGATATTTGCTTTCAGAAGAATGCCGTTTGGCCTCTGCAATGCACCTGCAACATTCCAATAGTGCATGATGGCCATTTTCACAGACATGGTGGAGGATATTATGGAGGTCTTCATGGACGATTTCTCAGTGGTGGGAAATTCGTTTGATGAATGCCTAGAAAATTTGAACCGTGTCCTAAAAAGGTGTATTGAAACAAACCTGGTGCTGAATTGGGAGAAGTGCCACTTCATGGTACAAGAAGGAATTGTCTTGGGACATTTGGTCTCAAGTAAAGGTATTCAAGTGGATAAAGCTAAGGTAGAAGTGATTGAAAAACTCCCTCCACCCACGTCAGTCAAAGCTATTCGTAGCTTCCTGGGACATGCCGGATTCTACCACCGATTCATCAAAGATTTCTCTAAAATTTCCAATCCTCTCTATAAGTTACTCGAAAAAGATAACCCATTTGTGTTTTCTGATGGTTGCAGGATAGCATTTGAGAAGCTAAAGAAGCAGCTAGTCACTACACCAATTATAGTTTCCCTCGATTGGGAGCAACCATTTGAACTCATGTGTGACGCAAGTGACTATGCTGAAGGAGCCGTGTTGGGACAACGAAAAGATAAGGTAATGCACCTAATTTACTACGCAAGTAGGACATTGAGTGGAGCTCAGCTGAACTACACGGTAACAGAAAAAGAAATGTTGGCTGTAGTATTTTCATTTGACGAATTCAAGTCCTACCTGATCGGGTCAAAAGTGATCGTGTACACTGATCACGCAACCATTAGGTACTTGGTTGAGAAAAGTGAATCTAAGCCCCGTTTAATTCGTTGGGTGCTGCTTTTGCAAGAATTTGACTTGGAAATTCGTGACCGTAAGGGAACGGAGAACCAAGTCGCTGATCATTTATCACGCATCGAAGGTGCTAAACAGGCACATGAGGCTGAGGATATTATGGAAACCTTTCCAGATGAGCAGCTGCTGGCCACAAATGTGAGAGAGGTGCCATGGTATGCAGACATTGCTAATTACCTAGCATGCGACGTTGACCCTTATGAGCTCTCCGCTGTACAAAACAAAAGATCCTATCGTGATAGTCGTAAATACTATTGGGATGAACCTTATTTGTTTAAAATTTGCATAGATAACATGATCCGGAGGTGCGTCCCCGAGATAGAACAATGTGCTATTTTGCAGGCTTGTCACGCAGCTCCTTATGGAGGACATTTCGGAGGAGTCCGAACAGCAGCTAAAGTGTTGGAGGCCGGATTTTATTGGCCCACTGTGTTCAGAGATGCCCATCAATGGGTGAAAGGCTGCAATGAATGCCAAAGGACGGGGAACATATCCCGTCGTCATGAAATGCCAATGAATCCAATACAAGAGGTAGAAGTGTTCGATGTTTGGGGGATAGTCATGGGTCCTTTTGTCAGCTCATACGTCAATAAGTATATACTTGTTGCTGTGGATTACATGTCGAAATAGGTAGAAGCAGCAACATTCCCCACCAATGATGCAAAAGTGGTGGTCGGGTTCTTAAAGAAGAATATATTCACCCGCTTTGGGACACCAAGGGCCATTATAAGTGATGGAGGTACGTATTTCTGCAATCGTGTTTTCGAAAAATTGTTGGCTACATATGACGTACGTCATACAGTAGCAACCCCATATCACCCCCAAACTAGCGGGCAGGTTGAGGTATCAAACCGGGAAATAAAGAGTGTACTAACCAAAACTGTTAACGCCACAAGAACTGAGTGGGCGAAGAAACTTGATGATTCCCTTTGGGCCTATAGAACCGCATTTAAAACACCAATCAGTATGTCTCCNAAGAATTCAGAAGCCAAGCATTTGAAAGCACTAGGTTGTATAAGGAACGAATGAAGAGACTTCATGATAAAAATATTATGGACCGGGATTTCAGACCAGGAGATAAGGTATTACTGTATAATTCAAGATTAAGAATGTTTTCGGGTAAGCTCAAGACCCGATGGTCTGGCCCGTTTAAAGTGGTCAGTGTATTTCCTTATGGTGCTCTGGAGATTACTGCTGAAAATGAGTCTAATACTTTCAAGGTCAATGGACAGAGATTAAAAAGATATGTAGGAATGACTGAAGCCAATATGTTGGCTATTGTGCACCTGGGTGAACCTAATACACCAGACAATCCTTAAATAGCTTTTATGTTGCGTCGTGCCGCGACGTTAAATCAGGCGCTTCATAGGAGGCAACCTATTGATTTGTTGTAATAGTCGTGCCACGACCTTAAATAAGGCGCTTGTTGGGAGGCAACCCAATGCTTAGTAAATCTTAGATTAGCTAGAAGTATTTTAGTGTAATTGTAGTTACTAACGAGCTTGCAGGTGAATTCGGATGAATGGAGGAGTGTATTAGCATGACGGAAGGTGGGAATATGGCTGGCGTTAAGAGACAAATGCCTGGCTAATGCCAGGGAAAGGCTGGCGTTAAGTGGCTAACGCCTGGGTAACTCCAGGGATAGGCTGGCGATAAGGGGCTAACGCCTGGGTAACGCCAGGGGTAGGCTAGCGTTATGGGGTTAACGCCAGGGTGCCCAGGCTTTTTGATCAAAACGCACGAGTATCGCCAGGTAAGTTCACTTTTCCGATTTTTTTCATCTTCCAACTCTCTCTCAAGAAATTTTCACTCTCAAGCACACACCTAAACACTGGTTGTCTCCCATACCCGCATCAAATCACATAGTTTCACACACTCATCTTCACTTCGTAAAAATCACAGCACCTTTAACACCCCATTATCACCCACCACACACACAAGATCTGCACAGGGTAGAATTCGTGGTACACTTCATCCGGCTAACACACATCAATACGTGAGGTATGATTCTAACCATATACTTTATTCACTCGAATTTGAGCTGGTAAATCGTTTATCTTTGATTTCATGATGAAGTTTTATGGGTTTATGAAGTTCTTGAAATGTGTTGTATGGTGTTATGCACCCCAAGTCCCGAAACCCTTTAGGAATGAGCTGAGATGGTGAAATTAAGTGGTATTATGGAAACCCAAAGTGATTTGGGAACATGAGGCAGTCCCTCAAGTCCATACGAGCTCCCATGGCAATTGTGCCAGCCAAGTGCTCGATGTAATGCCTCAATGGCAATACATGTCCCATATGGAGCCCGAGTCTCCGGGGAAAACACTACTGGCGCCTTACATTTTGAATTCCATGAAATTTTAAATGAAAAGCGGCTCACGAGAAGCTATTAGGTAGCAATGTGCATGAATTGTCATAAACTTGCCGAGGTGAAGTCTTAGTAACCTTCGCAAAGTGCGAAAACAGATAGTATATACTTGGTGACACTAATTCATTACTGATATATTGTGCAGGTAAAACAATGTTTTCCAGAAAATCCACCAGCAAGGGAAAGGCCACATCTTCAGCCCCACCGAAAACCAAATCAAAACCCCCACCAGCTCAAAAGAAATTAAAAGGAGGAGATGCTACTTCTAGTATGACTAGTGAGGAAGCAGTAGCTGTTATGAGGCAGCAACCCGTTGGTCAAAGAGAATATGGTGTCAACAGCATACCACCACACTCTAGGAAATGGTATGCTTGTTGCAAACCCAAGCATGTCCACCCGGAAGGAGCTATCAGCGAGGGTCCTCTTAGAACTAAATTCCCAGCAATTTGGAGGAGTATCTATGAATTGGGTCTGGGATATGTGTTCAAACACCATGGCAACATCAACCTCAATTTAGTACGGGAATTCTATGCAGGGTTTGACCCTAAGGACAAGGAAGAATTGGTGCCAATTCGTGGGCACTTGGTGGATTTCTCGGCCAAGGCCATATGTGAGTTCTTAGGAGCACCAAATGTTCCGTGGAGCCTCTTGAGCAATTTATCCGCTATCCTAACTATAGAGAAGTGAGGCATACACTTTGTGGGGTTGATTCTAAGGCTTCCTGGATTTGGGATAGATCCACTAATCGTCATAAAAGGTTTCTCAAGAAGAAGATGAAGGCTGAAACACAAGTATGGCTGAAACTGATTAATGCACGGATACTACTGTGCACCCATGACACCTTAATCAGCCGAGAGAGGATTTGTGTGCTCTACTTCTTAATGACTGGGCGGAAAGTGAATGTGGGCCACCTGATTCGCTACCAAATGGGGTTGGTGCGT